>JBCFYV010003438.1:0-29614 GCA_039000515.1 Timema cristinae
ATGCAAAACCATAAAAATCTTGTAATTTTTTCGAATCTGAATAATGTACATTTGCCAAGGGTGCAGCCAGAACATGTGTGATTTTCTATTTGTTGTATACTTTTCTACTCATAAAGTTAACCATCATTATTGAACATTCATAATATTAATATAAAAAAATGCTATGAGGGCCTCAGCATGTATTTTTTCTAGTCCAAGGGCTTCTTTGGACCAATCTATTTGGAAACCTCTGACTTGTAGGGAGGTTAGAGAGAATTGGGGGTCAAATCTGAGGCTTTCGAGTGTAGGCAGTGTTGCCAATATTGTAATAAATAATGTTAACTACTTTGGAAAAGTGATTTAAATTTTTTTAAATCTTCAATTACATAATTTTTTTTACGTATTTTCCTTATTGTTCCACACCCCTTCGTGACCCCCCAGGTTGAGAACCACTGCTATACAATGTTAATCTTTTCAGGTTAGTCTTCATGTCAAACCTAATTTAATAATCTTTATTAAATCACCCCATATTACAAGAATGTTGGAATTATTGCTTCATAGTAGAAGAAAAAGCAGGGAATTTTGCACCTGTGGCAAACAAATTTGTTTTCTATAATAGGTACGTGTTGACTAACCCCTGTTTCTGTACGACAATGTAATCACAAGACGCCCAGCAGAAAAGGGTTAACTTTCAAGTCGCTCATACTCAATCTGGCACTTTTGTCGCTTAATGTCGCCTGAAACCAGATGCAAAAGACAACATTTTTAATGCCATCATTGAACTTGAATAATTTATGCGTCAAGATAAACTACAAGACAAGATCACTAATGTTTTCCAAAGTATTATCATTTAACAGGGTTCCTACGCTCTGGAAAGTCAGGGAAAGTCAGGGAAAAAAATAATAGTCAGGGAAAGTCAGGGAAGCTTTAAAAAGGTCAGGGAAAGTCAGGGAAATGACAATTCATGTCTTCATGTCACACTTAGAAAAAACAAAGAAAATATTTTTTCTATTTACTGCGTCATAAGCCACTGCCCCAATGAAGAAAGCTGAGGGGCACTTACCATGCTCAAACTTGCCCTAACACAAGTTTTGGTAGCATTTTATTTCAGAATGTGAACGCAGAGGTCTCCTAACCTGCACATGACAATTCTTTTAACTTTAGTGATCACTTGTTTTTGTTCTTGTTCAAGGTTTGTCATCGTTATAGTTTGATACAGTGCACCAGGACTGATTAGACTACACCAGCAATGTCTAACAAAAAAACCGTTTTTAACCAGCTCTGGCTAAGCCCAGACCATTTTCCTGAATTCTCATACTGGATAAGTGGTGTTGAAAGTAATAAGCTGCAGGCATTTTGTAAAGTGTGCAAAAATTTATAAACTTAAGTAATATGGGAAAGCAAGCATTAGCTTCCCATGCAAAAGGACCAACTCATATCAAAACTCTTGAAACTTTGACAAATCAACGCTCTCTGTTGACTTTTTTTTCAAAAAAGTCAAGTGATTCAGGTTCATCGAGCTCCCCAGTTTCAAGAGAATCTCTGGCACACAAAGACATTCTACCTAGTGATGATTCTACTGGTTGCTCTAAGAGTTTTTCTGTTTCATCGAAAATCGTAACGTCGCAGAAGGAAGCTGTTGCTAAAAGTGAAATTAGTGTAGTGCCTCAAAGAAACCATAACACTTTTGTTATAAAAGATGATATAACTAAGGCGGAAGTCATTTGGGCTATGCAAGTTGTTGACAAAAAAATGTCTTTCAATTCGTGCAATAATTTAAGTACAATTTTTCAATTGATGTTTCCCGAGTGTTCCATTGCCAATGCCTTTACCCTTGGTGGAGACAAGGCTGCATACTTCATTGTGCATGGCTTGGCTCCATTCTTTCATAATAATTTACTGGACCGCCTAAAATCATGTAACAACTTTGTAATTTGTTTTGATGAGGCATTGAATAAAGTTATTCAAAGAGGACAGATGGACATTGTAATTAGATTCTGGGACAAGGAAAATCATAAAGTCATCAGTCGTTACTTAAACAGTGTTTTTTCGATAGGAGCACTGCTGAAGAATTACTGAAGCATTTTCTGGATGGTATTTCTCCTCTTCCACTCTCTAAGTTGATACAAGTGTCAATGGATGGCCCAAATGTCAATTTAAAGTTTATAACACTTCTTCAGGAACACCTCAAATCTGTAACAGACAATGAAGTATGTAGTTTGCTAAATCTGGGAACATGTGGGCTTCATGTTGTTCATGGTTCCTTGAGAACAGGAGTAGAGTCTGTTGATTGGGATATAAGTAGCTTATTACGTCACATGTACTACCTGTTCACTGACTCTCCAGCTCGTCGAGCATTGTTCACCCAGTTGACAGGGTGTACAACTTTTCCATTGAAGTTCTGTGGTGTGCGTTGGTTAGAGAATGCGAAGTGCTTTCAAAGGGCATTACAAATTTGGGACCATGTTATTAAGTTTCTCAAAGAAGCAAAACTTTCTAAAACAAAACCTGTAGAGACACTGAAAAGAGCAGCCTGTGATCCATTCCTAAAGTGTAAACTAGCGTTCTGCAAGACAATTGCAGATGAATGTCAGCCTTTCCTGCAACGGTTCCAGACATCAAAACCAATGACTCCATATCTTTTTGAAGCTGTAGAGAAACTTCTAAGATACCTTATGAATCATTGTGTGAAACCTGATCTTATGAAGTGCACGGGTCCAAAGTTACTGTCTATTGACACAAAAAAATCAGAAAATTTGATCCTTAGCAAAAATATTGATATAGGATTTGCAACAAAACGTTTGTTAGGAGAAACTGCGATCACAGTAACAGAAAGACAAAAATTAGAATTTATACATGAGTGCCGCAGTATGTTAACCACCATGATTGCAAAACTACAAGAAAAAAGTCCCTTAAAACAGAAAGCTGTGAGAGGTTTGTCTTCATTGGATCCTTGTGTTATTCAACATTCACCTCAACTGGCCCAGAAGAGATTTTCTTTTCTTTTGGAGGAACTCAACCATGCCAACATCATAAATGATGTTCTGGCTGAAAATGCCAAGAAAGAATACTTGCATTTTTGCAACCTCAAAAAATCTGAGCTTCAAGAAATATTTCGTCCTTGTGATCAGTTTAGTGATGAAGTAGGACTTGACACTATTTATGGTAGCTTTCTAATAGGAGAAGCAAACTACAAACATCTTTGGGAAGTAATAAAGATTTGCCTTGTCTTGTCGCATGGGAATGCAACTGTTGAAGGTGGTTTTTCAGTCAATAAATCTTTACTGGTTGAAAACATGCATGAAAAGACAGTCATTGCACAGCGTCACATTCATGATGAGATACAAGAAGCAGGAGGGATTAAAAATATACACATTAGCAAAAAGATGTTGGATTACGTGAGAGGTGCTCGGAAACGCTATCATGAATACTTAGAGATGAAGAAGCAAGAAAAAAGTGAAAAAGACAAGAAGAAGGCAGAAAAGAGGAAATTAGATATACAAGTTAAAGATTTAGAAGGAGAAAGAAAAAAATTAATGATGGCAACTGAAGAGAAACGAGAAGCAATAGACGTGGAGTTGCAAGAACTGAAGAAGAAGCAAGCTTCACTTTATTAAATATAACATAGTTTCTTATTGTATGACTATAGTGATAATTTTAATAAAAATAAAATTGACTTGAGACATGAATAATATGAAAGCAGACAGAGTTCCTGTTGTAAGCTATTCAGTTCAGGAAATGTACAGTTTAGGTAAAATAAAACTGTAATGATACCAAACTCTTTAGTATGTTCTTAGTGGCCTGTTATTTAATACGTATTTCTGCACATGATACCAAAGGGAATCAAGTTTGTTACAAATTTTTGATAGGGATTATTTTTCCATCATTTTCCCTCAACTGATTGGCAAGATGTCTGCTTTCTTATTCTTCCATGAGAGGTGAGGCAAGGTCGGCTGTAAGGGGGAGGAGGCCGAAATAAATTTATTTAAATTAATATTTTCACGTGTATAGTACCGTAAAGTTATAATGGAAATTTTATGAGAAATTGGTCAGGGAACTTGGGAAAATAGTCAGGGAAAAGTCAGGGAGAATATTTTTACAAATACTGTAGGAACCCTGTTTAAGTGCACAAAATGTTAGGTCTGCAATTTTTTTATGTTAATATTTCCATGTTTTTATATTTTGAGCCTAAATTTTTCTTGTTTTTTCATAAATGCATATTGTGTATATTTGTTTATATGTTATGTGGCATATTTTTAGGTTATTGGTTTATTGTTTACAAGCTGGCTAACTACTCATAAAAAGGGACCATTCAAATTTTGGATATTTAGAATTTTAGTAGGTATTCCTAAGACTTAATTAAGAGTTATACTGTATTTCAGAAATAGTCTAGAGCTTTGAAGCTGTGCATGTGCAATGGTGGATTGTATTTATTTTTGGACAATCCAGACCAATGTATTGTATCCAGTGTTTTAACTCTGTATGATTATGTGTAGGGCGGCAAAGGAGCAGAAAAAGGCTGTTAAGGCATCCAAGAAGACCACAGCCCCTGCCAAGGTAGGTTAAAACCTTCTTCTTGAAACATGCTAGCTTAGCACAGTTTCAACTTTACAATAGTTTGGGGAAACCGAGAACTTTATTGTGGTTCTAGTTATAGTCATGAACAATGCCTTCAGTCTGAAATGTGAAGCTTAATTACAATTGAAAACATTTTGACATTATTATACCTCTTGAAACAGTCAAAGTAAAACATGAAAAGGTTTTCTTATATTACATGGATATATTATGTTAAAGAAATTATAAAAATAGTTCAAATTTATTTTTTGGAGAAAAAATAAGGGCGATGGCATTTCTAATTTGTGTGTAATTAAAGCTTGATTCACTTTTTCGCTGAAAATTAAGAACAGAATCAGCTTGAGTGGTGTAGCAACTCACACATATGATAACCCATGATGCATTGCAACACAAACTTTAACAGCTGATTATCAACATATTTTATTTTCTCCCTATATAAGTTTCCAAATTATAGCGGTGTGTTGTGGCACAATCCAATACGTGGTTACACACACACACTTTCCATTAACGAGTTATTTCAAATCTCCTCACAAAGGCTAACGAAGCTGGCAGCTTCTGGCTCGACAGTACATACGTTGTCAAATGCGCATGCAATTTAAGATGGTTTGGTTTGAGATTTTATTGATCCTGTGCCAAATATCTCAGGCAGAGTGGACGAAGTAGAGATGAGTTGAACTTTAGCAGAACAGCTAGCGCCAATGGGGCAGAGATCTTATGATTGGCTTAGAGCTCATCACATGACCCTGTTTCTGTTTTGTGCTTGTTTTTCAGTGAACGTGTTAATCCGGAGTAAACATTTTGAAGTTGGGGTGTGTAGATTGATTTACAAACTGCCTGGTCTTGGAGAGCATAGCATTGTTATACAGTTGTAGTGTTGAAAACTGATGATTTATCCTGTCAGCTCATCCCATCCACATACAAATTGATAATATTAGTTACACGCGCAACCTTTAGTCAAATTTACATTTATAAAAAAACAAATATACTGGCCATAGGATAAATCTTGCTGTAATTACCAAGACAATGTTAAATACTTTAAAATATATTTTATGTCCAACAGTCATTTATTATACCATAATATACTTTCAAAGGAAGAAACGAGCCTTGGTGGCTGTTCATTTCATAGGGTTTAATTCTCATTAAACTTTTGTCACTGTTAGTAAGGTTTTGAATCCCGGTGAAATTTCCTTGCAAACACCTTATACTCCATTAAGTAATGTGTATGCCAATTGATTTAGGGGTTCTTGGTTCTATTCCCGTCTGTAACAATTTCCCATAGGGACGAGATAGGAAATGAAAAATAATTAAAAATAATTTCCAAATTCACGCTTATATTTATTTTTCTGATTTATATTTTTGGTCCAAACTTAGCCTTTACATTTATTCCAATTAAAATAAATCGATGTTAAAATTAGAAAATTATGACAATTTGATCAGAAAGGACTCAAATTGTATGTATTCTTATTAGGTGTTTAACAATGAGGAAGTTGATAGTGAGTTTGGCTATGCATATAGCTCAAAAAACATCATCTCCAAACTTAATCCCCCACACTAACTTTTTACACACTTCTCTACCCTTGCATATTGCCATACACCAAGTCATACATGCTCTTTTATTTTTAAAACTCTTAATGTTTCTCTTTTTCACACATTGTCTACAACATTTATTCATGTCTTACATGAGCTACACCTTCCTTTCGATCCACTATTTGCTTCTTCCTTCAATCCACACTCTTCCACTGAACATGCTCAAACCAACATAAGATGCTTCTCTATCATAGTCTTATTGGATTCCCTTTCAAAATGCACTCCTTCAACATCCGCTCATTACTGACTGTCACTAAAAGTTTTTCCACCTATATATATATATAATATATATTTGATATCTCACTCCATTTGCCTTGTGTTTTGACTGACAAACTCATACTTCACATCCATAAAACAATGTTGGTATGAACACACTTTTATGTACTGCCATCTTTGACTCTTGATACTTCATTCGTTGCACTAGTCCACATACATCCATTTACTCTCCAAGATGCATTCCCCCATTTTTCGAATTCACCATCTGTTCTTCCATTTTTACAGAACATTCTGCCCAGATACACAAGTTCATTCCTCGTTCTAACAGTTTTCCATTTATACTAACAAGGGGAGACCACGACGTTTGGATCACGGATTATCTTCTAACTTTGTACACTATAAGTAGTCCATTAGGACAATATAATGTGCAAGTAGTAAGCAAGTACTACCTTGGTGTTTTCGAGAAAATTGCAAGAGAAGTTTTACGTGTTGAATATGTACCGGTGGGTTGCAACTATGAGCACAAGATGGCGGTGGTCGCGTGGTTAGCGTTCAAGTTCTGTAATCGCTGGATGAGTCCCCCTCCTTTTTTTTACACTGGTCATATTCTTTCATATATATTAAAATTCAAAGCTAATATACTGAAAAAATACGCATATTTGCATGAACTTTTATTGAATTTCCATTGTTATTTGGTGGTTTACTAATTTTTATTATTACAACAAATATTATATTTATAATTATGGACAAGTAAACGACCAAACACATAACCTGTGTCTGCAGGTCGAAGTGTGCACAACAGTTTCAAATACCTTACCTGATTGCAGGTATAAAGGATTTTGCAAATCACGATAGGCATACATTTTCAGGAAAACTTAATGTGTTTGCCCAACACCCTGTTCAATTTCAAACCATTCGCTCAAAACTCCATCCACCCTAACACACGCTTTACCTCCATCATACACCGCCTTAATTGCAAATTTACTAACCATACATCCCCACCATAATATCTATGAACATTCCATAACATACTCCTAATCACCTGATAGTATGCTTTTTTTTAAACATGACTGTAAGTTATTAGTGTAAAAGTGAGATGATTTTTATTATATTTGTACCTAAGAAATAAAAAGTAATTAAAACATTATTAATATAACGATTATTTGCAAGTGATTATTTATTTATGATATTTAATACACACTTTCTAGACTGATTGATTTTATCTTCACATGACTTATGAACTAATTTATATCTACATAGAACAGACATAACATCCAGCCCCTGACCTTTAAACTCATCACTGTTAAAGGGGAAACCCACATTTCACCCTTGAGTATTTGCAAGTAAGGTCATGTTATGTTTTAATTATTTAAATAACTCACTGCGTTATGGAATACATTAAAAAAATAACAAGAGGTGTGGAAAGGGAACATCAACATACATACATAACAATTACGTTATGACTAACATCACTGCTCAATATGCACACACATTTTTTTAATGTATATTTCATTGCGCAAATGAGTTTATTTTAATAATGAAAGACAATAACATAACAACCTACTTGCAAATACTCAAGGGTGAAATGTGTGGTGTGTGTGTGTATATATATATATATATATATATATATAATATATAATATATAATATAATATATAATATATATATAATAAAAATAAAAATGAAACTATGTACTGATGTGTATTTTGCCAAGATTACTTTATACACTAGTTCTGGATGAATTGTAGAAAATCCTTGAAATGTCCTGGGAAAAATGTCACTATTTAGTGTAGGAACCCAGTTTTCACACATCCATATAACCTTAACAGGCAGTAAATCACAGTGATAAATAAAATCCATGAAGCTCAATGGCTAAATGATTTTTTAATAAGAGATAACAGTTAAGTACTCTATAATATAAACAAATTTTATAATAGTTACAGAGCATAATGGCTTGATTTTTAATGATTAGCTACACAATAAAACATTTCAATATCATTAAACTAATTTGAATAAATAAGAGTGAACCACATAGGCCTAGTCTTGTCTTTAAGGATACAAAAAAAAATCTCAACCGAGGCTTAGGTTTTAGTTACTAAACCTTTCTTCTGTTAGATTAAAAAATATTACTAAATCCACTGTGTATGCTGGCACAACAAGAAAGCAAATGGACGCCCTTGCAAATAATAAGCTACATAATAGGCATGTATTGGCACAAATAAGTGTGCAAGTGTAATTCATACATAACTAGTAGGGGCATGCAAAATTCACAACAAGCAATATATATTGATGTCAAATGCCACTGTATAGTGCATAATGTGCTGCTATATGTATCACAAACTTTCTTTTATCTGACTTTAATGTAGACTTTTTTTTTTATTGCAATATAACTTTGAGTCAATACACTTTTGTCCTCTTTTTCTTATTTTGTTACTCTCCCAACTACACAAGTCTATATAGTACCTTTTAGCAATTGCTTAAAATTGTTATTTGAAGTCATCCTCATAATTTTATTCAAGGTACTGTTTTTTGTCATCTTATGAATCTCAAATCTCTCAAATACCATTGAATTAGTGTCCCATCTCTTTTTTCGATTTTTCCATTCAACTTGTATAAGCATACCTACCATTTTGGAGAAAATAAAAATTATACATGTAAACATTTATTTGGTTGATGTCATTACTGTATATTATCTTTGTTGTACAAAAACAAAATAAAAATGTTATATACCAGCAAAATGTTTCATCGGTCGAGCCCTAGTTAATAGATATATCTTAACACACAATTCTTTGAATCCTTTAGAAGACTTGTTATATTTAATCAGATTATAGAACCATTATGTTGACTTCTAGTGGCCTATCCCAACACAACTTTGGGTTTAACCCGTCAAACATAACCAGGCCCTTGTTTTTATTGGGTTTCATTAGTTCTCTTAAAATTGAAATAGATTTGATCTATCTCTACTAAGAATGAGTTAAATTTTGCTTTTTAAAAGATAATTTGGGTCTGATGTTATTAATAGTGTGCTTTTTAAAACTTAGTTTGTTCATATTAAGTGGATAGGATTTGGAAAGTCTTTAATATTTTTTTTAAGCAAGCTCATCTACCACTTTTTGCTATTCATAGATCAACCATCCTTAAACATATTTAATCAGGCTGAGCAGAACTTCGGGGGCATAATTCCTCTCCTCTTTACAATTATGAAATTTTGACAGCTAAAATACTAAATTTATGTTCAATTTTGCCATTATTAGTTGTTATTGTTTGTATCCAGGTGAAGGCGCCTCAGAAGTCCAAAGCCTCCAGAGTTCAGCCGAAAAGTGCACCCCGGGTGGGTGGAAAGCGTTAACTTTATGTGTACATTGTTCAATAAATATATTTGCTGGTATTGTGTTGTCTTTTGTTCTCTTTGGAGTGTAAAAATAAAGAACACCATCTGAATTGCTGTTTTGAAAGAATATAAATTAAATAATTGAGTAGAAATTGTTATACTAAAACACTAAAAACCCAATAGGCATGTTTTAATTGTATTAATATTTGAGAGTGAAGCGTTTTCACCCTCTTAGTATCACAAGTGTTTATGACAGACTCGACCAGACCTTGTTTTGGTAACTCTTTCCTTGATCAAGCTAAATAGCTCTGTTTTAACCAATGAGCTGATAATTGTGGGCCAATTTCAAAACTTTTTTTTTGATGAATTTAAATGCAAATGATCAATAAATGTATATGTGCACAGTCACTTGTGATTCTATAAAGCTACTGGTGCAGTTGGGGAATGTAAAAAAAACGTATTTACTCTTTTACCACAACTTGTGAATGTGGGGAATGCCAAGCCTCCACCGTGGTTCGGATTCCACGTTAAACTGTAGGTCCTCCATTACATCTCACAATCACCCTACCATTACACTTTAGCGTAAGTGCGTATAACCCGAACGGGTAGTAAGACGCGGTGCTAATAATAATAATAATAATAATACTATTTTACAAAATCACCGGTGAGCTTCTAGGGTGTCTACTGGTTCATGAAAGTCACAAAAACAAAAAGGTAACTTTTTTCAAAAAGGGTCATCAAAGCCCCTGAAAAGTAATAAATTTTCAATATTTGGGTCATAAAGTCATGAAAATATTTTTGTTTGAATTTTCTTTGCATCATAAGAATGCAAACGCGTCAAATGTTGAGCAACCCACTATCCATGATGCCATGCACTAGCCACAAGTTGCCTGATTGTTTTCACCTTGATACCAAGGACAAGGTTAACGTTTGCCATCTAGTTAAAGTTTAATGTTGTGAGTGCATTATGTCTATATATGCATGATATAATATTCAACCATTTACCGAAGGGATTTTATGGTTAAAAAGTCACTAATTTTTGTTTCGCCAACTCTGTAGACAAAATTACTATTGACCACTAGTGAATAATAAGTCATGTCAAGATCAACTGGCGAGACAAGGCTGCTCTTTGGTGAAGGGTAAAAAAGAGGTGCGAGTCATTCTTAGCCACCTTGTTGCCTGGCCAACTGCATTGTTCAAGGTAAAAGCAAGAATATGCTATAAAGCTCAACCGTTATGTGGTGGTGCTTGTAGGGAGAGATATTGGGTCGATAATGGGGGACGCATGACGCTGGAGGATAAGCTCGCACTCCCTTTTAAACACACGATGTTGGTGGCACCAAGGACCGAGTAATACTGGGTTTGCAGCTTCCCCCACCAGTGATAATAGACTGAAGATCTTTCTGGCCATTCAAGGTCAGGGGCCTCTACATACTGTCTGAACTATACAACACATCGTCAGGCTGCCGATTGAATAGCCCTGGTGTAGGCCTTGCCCATCTTTCCTCCCTTCAGTATTTAATTTAAAAATTGATTTGTATTTAAAGTTATTATTACTTGTGAAAAATGTTTAAAAATGCAGTTTTGAATAAAAGGAATAGAATACAATTTTATCAAAACCTATATACTCGTATGAACACACTGTTGAGGTTGTGTAGCCCGAACAGTTAACAAGATGCGGTTGAAAAATGGTTTGTGTGTGTGTGTGTGTATATATATGTTTTAGTTTTAATACCAACACTCAAACTCCCAATAAACAAGTTGCAAATATACAAACATTCACCCAGCATTTTACTAGTCTAGAACCTGACCATTTATATGTATTTTACGTATGTATAATATAGAATATACTACAGTAGAACTTGGAAAATTTGAACGGTGTATAATTCAAATTCATGTTTAATTCAAACTTTTCCCCTGGTCCCTTGAAACTTCTATTAAAACAATGTCAAAAAATCACATGTAATTCGAATTTATTTTATTTAATTCGAAGTAAAGTTGCCTTGAAAATGACAAAAAAAACTACCTAAAATCTTGCGTAGAAACACATTTATTAGACTGTTGCATGGATAATAGGTTCTCTGCATGCAGGGGCACTCAAGTTTTGTGTTCTGTGTTCCTTATGGTGATTTTATCAACTTGGACAAGAACTTAGCAATTTGCAGTGAACATACATTTTGGCAGAGGTTATGAACAATAGAATTGATAGTGAGTCTTCAGATAAAGAAGGGGAACAAACGGAACTTCCAGAGAAGCCGATCCCAACCTCTACACAGGCCATGAACCACATCGAGTTGAGATGGTTTATTGAAGGACAACATAATGTAAGCCCCTCTATTTGACAGGCAATCAATAAACTAGAAGAGTTTACTTCAACTCATTTGTAAATACAGTATTCTGTACTGTACACATTGCTATGGAAAAACTAATAATAAAATGATAACGTATACGTTATACCCTATTGTATTTTACTTCAGAATTACCTGAATTATAATCCTTCAATGCTGATTAAAGTTGATCAAAATGTAACAAGGCCTAATCTGTTTATTTCACATGTTTTTTCTAGAAACTCAACTGATTCTATAAACACTTTTAAAAATAACTAAAAGACACTCAAATTTTGATTGAATTGATTTTTAAACTCTAATATGAGTAGATTGTTTAATTTGCTGGATTTGTACCAGTATTTTGCGAGGGATGGTTGGGGTTGATTAAAATTGAAAGCATGATTGAAATAAATCTTAATTTACAGTTTAAGCCTATATTGTGTAATGTAGGTCTATTTGTAACTCATTAAAATTTTTAACAAATTGCTAGGATTCGATATTTGAAAATAAAATGTAGATTTGAATGTGAGAAATTGTGGATTCGACCCATCTCTAGTTAAACACATTCACAATGTAGAGTAGTTGGGTGACTGAAGCCAAGTCTCCATAATGCCATTATTTTTAAAGCCGAGAACTTTTTCCCAATAAAATGTTTTAAAATTATATGGGTCACCCACAAATAAAAATTAGGGTTTTTTAATACTATTTAGTTGATTTGAAAAAAAAAAAAAATTTATGAGCTTTTTTTAAAATTTGGTTTATTTTGGTGGTTGAAGTACATATTCACTTGCGCTTCATCTGGTTCTTGAGAACAGCAAGTTTAGTGAGTCCATCATCTTGCCATGCTCGTCTCTCTTGCAACTTGTTTAGAGGGGTGATCTCACACAACTGATGGTGAATTTCTTCAGCGACAGGACCTTCAAACTTAGGTGGCGGACCAAATGTCATGCTCACGTCATGGATTGTCTTGGAGTACCGGTCACAATAACTCTTCATGCCTGAACATTTAGAAAGAGATTAAGGGCCATTTTTATAGTCAAACTAAGTGTGACACTATATTAAATACAGGACAACACCTACTTAGACCAGAATGGAATGGGCCAGTTTTATATGTCAAACTGGCTAAAGGTAAGATCTAGAGGAGGATTACTTACTTTTTTATGAAGGTAGAGTTAGAAACGTTAGGAAAAACACCTAGATACACCTGTTTATCTTTCGAACCCCAACCTCCACATCAACGTAAACTATACATGATAAAATTAAACCTTGGCATCCCCAATGATGGGGGCTACCATATAATAAAGATGAATATAAGTACTGCAACATACACATCTTCACTGTCCGAAGTTATCCACAACATAAACATATTTAAGAACAGAAAGTGGAAAATTAAGGAAGTTCACAAATATTTCCCCTTGGATAAAATATGGGATGAAGAGTAGGACAGTGCAACCAGCCGGGATTATTACCAAATTTCAATCCTATTCAAAGAGCAGAGTACATCAGTCGAGATCATTCTCCTGTAACAGAGAGAACTAAATGCCACTTTAAGAACTGTCTGAGTGTTTGGTTTTAATTGTAACGTTATTTGCCACCCTACCATTTATTTCCTTATATTTTTCCCAAGCTTTGTAAATAGTTTCAGGTTTATTTTCGTTTGAAACATGCTGTGTCGCCGGCGTGACAAATAATACTATTTGCATCCATTAAAATAAATTAAAAGGACAGAATATAGAACATCTAACACTGTTTTAAATAATTTAAACAATTAATTTTGACCTAAGGAAGAACACTTACTTTTTTTTAAAACATATTAATTCCCTTCCAAGAGGTCTGTTGACTCTTCTATTTATTTTGGATGTCAGCCATGATTTATTTTAACGCATGCGCAGATATGATGAACAAGTGAGTGGCGAGTCTCGTGCTTGTAAAAGTAGTAAAAAAAAAAAAGAGAGAAAAAAAAAAGACGTTCCAAAATAGCGCGCATTTCAATTGTGACAGATTAAAATAAACATTTAATTCTCTTAAGAAACACTGACATATATTTAAATCTTGATACTAAATTTGTATCTTATTTTATAAACAGTTCATAGCCAACACTTTATCTTTTATTTTATTGTATTAGTTTTCTCTTTGGACTTAGTAGTAAATAGAACGTTTTTTAAATTTAAAACTGAGAACATTTTTTGAAGAGGATGAGGCTTTTTTTCTTCGGGAGTGTCATTTAACATGGAGCAAATTTATATAGCTCCTAATTAAATTTAGTTTTCAAGTGGAACAATGGTTCGAAAGTAAAAGTACAAGTACTCAAATGGAAAGTTAAGTGTCTGGAGACGAACTAGAGTGTTTATTTCTTCAAATGGTGGACGAGTTAGAATAAATAAAAGGAAACAGACTTCAGACATTCTGTTTCAACATGGATGAATTCATTGGTGAGGTCCAGCCAAATCTTCAATTTTAAATATATGTTATTTCTCATTTTTTTTTTATTTATCAAGCTATGATACATGCAAAAACTTTCAGAAAGGACTAAATACACTCAGACTCTATCTATTCCAGGGAATTGATTAATATTTTATTTTTTATGTAAAAATATTAATTCTATTGATTTTTTTTTGTTCCTCAACAATACTTTTTTTTTGTCTTACTCAAAACTATATATTCTATAAAAGTTTAGCCTATACATATATTATTTTCTTTCACTCTATTATTATATATATATATATATTAAAACTCCTAAATTTAATCCTTTCGGAGATTGTTCATTTAATTGTTTAACTTTGTTTAAGAATTTATGTAATACCATATATTTTATTTTGTCATATTAGCCTTATATTTATTCGGATATCCTTAGGTAGGTTTGGGATGTAGTAAAAGGGAAACAATAATGATAATAATAATAACCCACAAAAGTTTCAACAATTGTTTTTTTTTATTGTAATCTCAATTAGTACATTTTTTTGTTTTTTATGATCCATTGTATTTAAATTGCTATTTTTTATTTTTTTTTTATTTTAAGTACTCTCAACTCTTGTGGAAGTCTACAACACACCATTGTAACATTGACATTGTAATATCTAGGTAAAAGTTCCCGAGCACACCCAGAGGTCTCGAGCATTTAGAGTCGTCGTGCATTTGTTCAAATTAGTCGAGCTAAAGTTTATTTATATTTTTTTTTTATCATTATTATTAGTTCTCCTAGCTTCCAGGAGTGGCGCCCAACACAAGTTTTTTTTTTTTTATTAATCTCGACGTTACCCCTTTTTTGTTGATAAGACACAATTAGAAAATTTATATTAGATAATCAAGCTTTAGACATCAGTCAGAACGTTTTGTTCTACTAACCCTAAAATAGGAAGGGCTTGTAAACTCACTTTTAAAACTGTAACATTACTTCTAAAGCAAGACTGTCAAACATGTAGGCTGCATGCAGCCCAATCCATGACCTTGTGCGGCCTGTGGTGGAGTCTCATTATACAATGCGGCTCGATTCGTTTTACTATAAATGTTGAAGATAAACACAGTTTGGAAACTAAGCTTTACTTTGGAAAATACAGCAAGTGAGGTAGGTGTACCAAATTTGTACTCATTTCTCACTAGAAATTGATTATCATAAGCTGTTAAATGTGTGCTCTCCATATATATGCAATGTCTGGCAGCACATAAATGTGTAAACAGTTATTTTCTCTTATGAAAATAACCAAACACTTGATACATCACTTTTCTGAACAAGCACTTATAATCAACTATGAAAGTAACTTCAACACAAGATTTAAGGACCTACACTCGTGAGCCATTGCTGTAAATAAAAGAGCCTATATTTCTAGGCAAAAATTGATTAGGATGTCAAAATTGTATCTCATCTTAATTTTTATTTCTTATAAATAAGGATTTTAAAACTGATTTATTTTATTTATGATACTGAAATTTTCTATTTTTTTAAATGTGGTCCCTTCCGTATTTTCAATTTTCAGCTTGGCCCTTATGATGAAACAATTTTGACACACCTGTTCTAAAGAAGGAAGGATAGGGGAAGATGGGGGCATTTTACTAAATGACTCGGCCACAAGTTGGAAACGGTGTTTGATGATGATTTAAAGAATAAGTGGAGAAACCAGCTTCATTTTTTTTAGCCAAGTCTGATTAATTCCAAACAATAAAACTCACCTTCTGCATTCAGATGAGCTGTTTAAAGAGGCCCCAAGAAAGCATAGCGCATCCCTAAACCTTCAGACATCGCCTTATCAATATCACTAACATTGAGGATATTGTCCGCGACCAGTCAATACACTTCACCCATCAAACACCACCTGTTTGGAGATAACCAAGTAGTTTGTAAAGCTCAAACAATATATTTTAAACCAGGATTTGATTTAATATTTATTGTGTTTGACTGCTCAGCCCTATTTTCTGCCTTGTAAAGTTGATTTTTATTCATATTTTTTTTAACGTCTTACGGATTTTTCACACTGGTACACTGGTGACTGTCATCGGTGTTTGTGGTGAACAGTCATGGGATACTGGCTGACATCTCATCACCAACAAACTGGGTAGCATTTTAGTTGTTTATTATTATTATTAGCACTGCGTCTTACTACCCATTCGGGTTATACGCACTTACGCTAATGTGTAATGGTAGGGTGATTGTGAGATGAAATGAAGGACCTACAGTTTTAACGTGGAATCCGAACCACGGTGGAGGCCTGGCATTCCACACATTCACAAGATGTCTTGTCAGAGGTGAAGGAAGGGTTTGGTAATCAGATAAATCTTTGCCGGGACCGAGGATTGAACCCCGGCCGCCAGCATAGAAGTCTGACACCTTACCCCTAGACCACCAGGTCACCTTTTAGTTGTTTCATGAAGTCCTGGGGGTGATGTCAGTAAGCATTGAAACTAGTTTGACATCAATAGGCAACCTAGCTGCCATTTTAAGGAACACAGGATTACATTTCAGACAAGCAAGGAAAATTAATTCTTTTAATTTATAATCAAATTTATTACCTTCTCTTTTTAACATCCATTCCATCATCCATTTTGACTTTTAAAGCCTATTATTGTGTACATTATATATTTGAACAGTAATGTTTTCCATATAAGATTAATTCTTTATAAAACTCCTTTCAAATTAAATTATAATTTTATATGTTATAAGTTTAATGTGTTAAATGTTTCTCAGTTGTATATTTCTATAACTCATAACAGTGTATATTACTCCATGTTGTCAAACCTTAAATTCTTTCTGATTCTTAAAAAATGGTTTTACTAAAAGTTTATTATAACATTTTAATATTGTACACAAAGCCTATCTATTTATTCCATCTCAGTTATAAATATATTTAAACTCTCAACCATTTAATTGAATAATAATTTCCTCATTATTATTAAATAAAGTTCTTTACTAAAAATATTTCAAATTGTTTTTCAAAAACTTAACTGTATATATGAATGTTATAATGAGTGTATTATAGAAAGAATGTTTACATTTAGTTACTATTCGTATTTTCTATTAGTCTATCATATTTATATTTACGCTTATGTAAATAATTTTTTCCAAGACTCAGATTCAGATTTGAGTTTCGGGATCCAAAGGTAGATTGTAGATTTGGATTCATATATTTGACTCAACTCTAATTTTGAGACTAGTCACCGTGTCCCAGTGTGAAGACTCTTAGTGGTCACTGCATATTGTCAGAGACGAAGACAAACTGTACAGAGCTAGGGATAGTGACTCACTGTATCCTGAATCAACACAGAATCAACAGTCATGTGTCTAGCCTAGATTAAAACATGAGGTGATGGATCAGAATCAACAGTCGTGTGTCTAGCCTAGATTAAAACATAAGCTGATGGATCAGAATCAACAGTCATGTGTCTAGCTTAGATTAAAACATGAGGTGATGGATCAGAATCAACAGTCGCGTGTCTAGCCTAGATTAAAACGTAAGTTGATGGATTAGCATCTGACACACCAGTTGTGTATCTAGCCTAACTACTCACCCCATTTTGAAAAGGTAAAGCTATGGCATATAAAAATAGAGTATCAATCAAACTAGCTAAACATTTTATATGATAGATTTTTTGACGAGCACTTTTCTTTAGATAGTCAGGTGAACAATTTTATTACAATGGTGAACATGTATTCTCTGTATTAATTCTTCCATCCATTATATCTTAATATTCCTCAGAAGTTAATCAACTATACCATGATTTTGGTTGGAAGAACACTTTAGAAAATTCAAACATATTTATTTGCAGCCAACTTTGATAACATTTTAGTATATTATTAGTGTTATTTTATAAGTCTTGATAATATCTATATAACTGTCCGCTTCATATCACATGACTTGATGTATGACTATATTAAAATGATTTTAGTAACTTTAGTAATCCATCAGATACTGTTCCCCTTACCAAAATCAGCCTATACTAACAAACTGTTGTTACAGTAGCTTCAATAAGAATACCATTTAAAGATTACATTAGACTAGGTTTTTCTATTAAATTATTTTCACTGTCATGAAAAAGTTCAAGTTTAACGTTAAATACCCCAGATGTTTATTTTTTACATATATTTCTTGGTAGAAGTTGTTAGTAGCTGTTTAATTGTGCCCAGAACATCAGTTGCTAAGGTGTAAAGAGTGTACAAGATTTAAATAACAAAAGTTATGTTTCATTTTAAAGTCTACTATAGAGAACTCTTCCCATGTCATGAAAGGCGGCGAATGTTTCATTTGTTGCTCATCTTCTTCTTGAGTAATGCGAGTTTAGTGAGACACAAGTCCCTCCAAGCCCGGCGCTCTGGTAATTTTTCCACAGGCACCTTTGCCAACAGCTGCTGGGCCATATCCTCTGCCACAGGTCCCTCGTACTTAGGTGTAGGCTTGAATGTCTTGCTTACGTCATAGATGGTTTTGGAGTAACGGTCGCAATAGCTCTTCATACCTGAGTGACCAATAACATGTTTCAACTTGAAAGGTTTCATGGGAACTAAAAAGTGTATACTACATAGATTGTGTAATATTATGGAGACTAAAAAGTTTGTAATACATAGATTCAAAGCAATACTTTGAGTGTGTTAACAAGTAAATCAAAAATAATTTAGACCAGAAAAATCCTAAATGCAGGCAAGACTTTGGATTAAAAAAGTATTATCTTTGTAAAGAAATCTATACTTCATGTTATAAATATTAGCTTCATGAACTCAAAAGAGTAAATTTAATTTTAGATAAAATAGCTAAAGCATCTTTCTTTGCAGTAGCTTTAGGAGGTTTTCAGCGAAGATTCAAACACAAATATTTTGAGCCTGTAAATAATCTAATAGGTTTATACTTAATACCACTTATAGCAATGATCTAGTCATACAATAGTAGGTGAAAGCATAAAGATAGTCAGTCCAATTGCTTTCAAAACATACAAGACAAGTTCCTCCTCAAATTGTATAAACAATGAGAAAGTGGAGCGTTACCCTCAGCATTAAGGTGTGCAGTCTCCAGGGGGCCAAGGAAGGCGTAACGCATGCCCAGACCTTCCGACATGACATTATCAACATCCTCGACATTCAAGATGTTGTCTGCTACTAGATGGTACACCTCATTCAGGATCACATACCTGTACAGTGCAACAGTCCACAAAAAAACCTAAATATCAGCTATATTATAGAATAAAATCTCATTCAGATAAGATGTTTATTGACATTTTCCCATGCCTGTTCATGTTATACACACACACACACATATATATATATGATGTGGAGGTTGATTATGTGTATAACATACATTTAGTTTACACTAATACAGTGATTTCCACACTTGGTTGTAACCCCATTTGGGATTGCAGCGTGTTTCTGGTAGGGTAAAGATTCTTGTTGAGATAATTTTAACAATATTCACTTTTTTAAATGATTAAAATTTAAAATAATTGGAAGGTTCAAATTTTCTTTCATCACCATGATTTACTACCTGCTCACGTTATACACATATATACTAATTATGCTAATGTGTTAGGATTAGAAAGGTTGAATTTAGATTAAATGTACCCGCATGTGTGTGGAGGGAGAGTTGAAAATCACCCTCAGTACACCCGGCCAGGATTCGAACCTCAAGCTCCCTGTCATTAGCAGCCTAGTCAAACAAGAGGGTGATGCCTTAGACCAAACAGCCACAAAGTAGGTGGCTCAAAATTCAAATAGAAATTTAAGGGATTAAAAAATGCTAAAAAAATAATTTTTACTCCTAATATTTATTTTGGCTATCCAATATTGACAGTTGCATGCCTACTTAGTTTACTAAAAGCACTCTCATATTTGGGTGAGTAGTTATGCTAGTATAACATTAAAAATACTCGTCAGGCCCATTAAATCCATTTGGCAAAAACTTAAGTCACAATTTTACAACCAATTTATAGTAATTAAAACAAGTATTGTGAGCATTTGGGCTTAATGTTGCGCACGTTTATCTTGGTTTGTTGGTGATGGGGAGGTTGGGATTCAAATCCCGTCCGGTTAGACCAAAAGGTTTTTGTTTCCTCCGTTCATGCAAATAAGCAGTGCTCTGAAGACAGTAGCTTTCAACTCTGACTCTGACTCGTTCAGAAATAGCTAATGTATATTAATTAGTGATAGTAAATTTACTACAGTAAAATGTTCAAATACAAACTATTTCATAGGCGGTTTCTTTGACATTGTGGATTTATATTTGAATAAATGTATCAATCCAAATTACAAATATTGGTCTTATAGAATAAAAAAGGCATAAATTTAAATTGAGATAGCTACCATATATTTTTATAAAATTGTAAGTTTTTACTTTTGAAGCCTGAGTTAGTATATTTTTACAGACTTGGAACTTCAACTCCACCCAAAAATATCTTCCGACTCCACAGCCCTGAAATAAGGTTACATTTCCTCTCAATTCTATCTACCTCATTAGTGTGATTAAATTTAGATAGTAAGGCAGTGAAAAAAATTTGTTACCTAGTAAATTAGGACTTTAATGCTTGTAGGTTATCAAAAGGTTGTGGTCACAAAGATAAAAATTGGGGTCAAAACCCTGACCAAATTTGGAAACCACTGCCCTAATAGGTATCGGTCTTACCTTAACTGACTGTACTATGATCCTGTCTTATAGGCTATACCATATTGGAACCCAAGCAAGATATGAAGTGGCATCACTAGGGTTTGCATACCGCGCCGAGTGACACAAAGTGATTGTCTATACAAATTTTGTGTAGTGTATCGACAAAAATTTTACTAACAAAAAAATATTCCTTTAGTTAGCTATAGCTAAGATAACATTTTTCTTAAGCCCTTGCCCTGTCGAGTGCAAGTCTAAAACCTATTTTGTGCGATGGTGGGTGGGAGAGTAAAAGGTGTGACATGGTTTCACAACCAACCAAAGTATCATTCCACGCTAACAAGAACAGATGGATCAAGAAAAATGTAAATGGTGCTAGCTACCGAACAGGTCTTGCAGAAGATCATACATTTGTAAATATCAGTTTTCTCAAGAACGAGTTAAATTTTTATAGTAATATTTTCAACGCCTCTTCTAAGATAATGTAGTAATGTTTATCAGGTGTTATATTTTATTATTTTTTCCATGCAGCCAGTAGTTTTCTTTTGATATATGTCAATATGGCTGATACCAACCTTAGTTATGCCATTAAAGGTATGCTTATTATCTTTCAGAGTAAATAGTGAGTGTATATATATATATGTAAACATGAATCAAAAAATCCCATGCCCAATTTTATTTTAAATCCAAATACACACTCAAGTAAATTAGATATTGTTGACTCACTGAATCCTTGAGGGCAAACCCCTCTATTTGCCTGTTGAGACAGACTGGCACTTGCCCTATCTCCTTATGATGTTCCTAGTTCGAGGGACAATGCTGGGGTCCGTCCAGGGGGCAGGGACTACCTCCACCAGTGGCACATAGTAAGGGGGATTCACCTGAACAAAATGTCAACTGGGATCATCAAGGGCAATAATTTTTCAAACTGCATAAAATAAATAAATAAATTTAGTGGTATGTGACAAGCAAAGGAGATAATAAAGATATTTTCAGTATACATCGTTCTACAGTGAACTGTATACCATACTTGAACACAACGCGGTTATGCCCAATTCACTCTAAAAATGGCAAGAGGTAGTAAATGGAGACAAGGTTGACTCTTTTCATGTCGAATACATTACTTCAAAAGATTTGTTGTGACACACACATGTGTATTTGCCTGCCCAAATTTCTCTGCACAGTTGGTTAGGCAAGGAAAATCTGGTCAGCAATTTACTGTCGCACTTCAACTGTCTTTACCTGGCACAGACATAAGTGCGGGGTTCCAGTATTATATATAATTAAAATCAGTTGATGTATACAGTAGAGTTGTGTTTGCTTTTAAACTGGCAGCCACAAAACTAAAAGGATAAAGTCTACTTTAACTCCTGACAAATAAGTGGTATCGAGTTCCTTGACAAACTTTTAAAAGAAGTTGTCATTTAATGACAAATGTTACATTTTGATTGAAATCATCCTTAAAATTAATCATTATATTAAAAAAATGTTTAGCATTGCATCTTATTAGTTACCTGTTCAGGTAATATGAATATGTATTAATTACACTAATGAGTTAGGCATGAGGAATGCTGAATTCAGAGGCAGTGAACATGCATTTGCGTAGAGGAAGAGTGGAAAACCATTTTGGAAAAAAAAAAAAAACACTTTAGAACACCTAGTGGGGATTTAAATTCGTCGGCGGTCTAGTCTAACATGAGAGTGATACCTTAGACCATATGGCCACTGAAGTATGTTCATTTTATTATTAAAAGATAGAATAATTACTACGTTAGTTTAATATGCTCTTCAACTATCATTTAAATCAATAATATAATCTCCAACTATCACTTTTGTCAAATCAAATACTCTGCAACTATCACTTATATCAAATCATATGTTCTACAACTACTTTTGTCAAATCATACATTCTACAACTACCACTTTTGTTAAATAATGTTTTTCAACAATAATATCCATCAAACCATATGTTCTACAACTACCACTTTTGACAGAGCATATTAATAAGATAGATACCAATAATAATAGGAGTGTGTGAAGGTCATTTTTTAAATGCTAAGCAAAGTCCAAAGCACCGTCTGGAAGCCAAAACTGAAGATAAGGTTTTTGTTGCTGACACATAACAAAAATACTTTTAGTTTCCAAACTAACCATTAAGAGTGTCTAAGTAAAGATAAAGGTTTGAAGAAAAAAATAAACCACACTATATTATTTTATGCTGTCATACCTGAATGCACTAATGGTGCATTATCTATGTCATTATGTCACTAGTGTTAAGATTCTGTTTGGAAGCTGTTCTAAGTATGATTACAGTATATGTTGAAATATGTAGTATTTATGATATATTTTAAGTATGTTCATTATATATCAAATTTTTTCTTTTTCCTCCAAAATTTTTTTTAATATGTGATGGTCACTTTGGATGTTGAAATCAAAGCGAAAGAGATTTTATCTTCGACTTTGACATTCTAAAAATTCGCACAACATTTTACAACATAAAAATTATTAACGTTTTTTTTAGTTGTAATGTATGTGTGATTCTGTGTAGTAAATTAAGCACAATATTCCCAACCAAGATTCACAAGATGCAAGTAGAAGTGTCCCAGCATTTCATCACTCTTGAACGAAACAGATCTTATTATCAAATTATTAAAACGTTATAAGAAATGACCTCATCAACATGTTTAGTAATGTAGTTTTCACCATGTCAAATTGTTGAGTTTGAACGCAGAACTGTCTGATTGTGTCTTTTGTAGGCGAACCAGAAAATGTTGCATACGTACAGTACATGAACCTAAGGAAAATAAACTATGTTGTAAGAAGTTGTGGTTTAGCAGTGAGGACATGTCTCGGGGAGCAGTCTTGTTGGGTTTTACCATGGAGTAGTCTTGGGCTGTTTTCCAGTGAGATCCATGTTTGGTAAAAATTGAGTTTAAGAGTTCAAGGCGAATTAACACCATGTAGGAACTAAAGTGCATAAAAGGCCAAGGGAAGGGCTCATGGGACTGTAAGATAGGACAAAGGTGTGCTCAAAGTATTTATAGTTATTTCTTGTACATCTTGTGAATACTTTTTGTTCATACTCACTTTTTATAATAAAAGTCAAATAATGAAACACAGTGTCTTTTAACATCGTTTGAGAACTTGCTATCTATCAATCTTTATCCTGGAATTGGGGCTAGAAAATATCACTAGCTCAAGCTCGGGCAGTGACAGAAACTAATTTAGATATAAATGCAATGATAGATCAAGCTCTACTTTGACCAAAAGTATGTATTATTTTACAAACTGCCTCCGTAGTGCAACACATATAAAAATCTACATGGATTATTAGCATATTTAAGTTAGAATAATAGAGATGAGGAAAATAGAATGTGTGATGAGAGAGTGGGAATCCATTTAGGAAAAACCACCTCAGTAAACCCGACTGGGATTCAAACCCTACCTTCCTGTCATCAGTAAACCCAGACCAGACCAAAGTGAAGAATTTGCCTGCAAACTCCCAAAGCACTTGCTTCTAAGGAGTGTGAGTGTGTGTTTTCTTGTTTCTTTCATTGTGTAATTTTCACTGCAGGATTTTTTGAGTGGACATTAAATTTTTTCTAAGCGATTTAAAGAAAAAATTTCAATCCACAATTTTTTTACCACTTCGTTTTACTACCTGTTCAGTTATATGCTTATGTACTAATTACACTAATGGTTTTTAGAGATGCGGAAGGTTATGTTAATAGGAAGTGCACCACATTTGTGTGGAAGGAGAGTGAGAAACAATTTTGGAAAACTACCCTCAGTTACACCCGACCAAGATTTGAACCTCCATATTCTTGTCACCGGCAATCTAGTCTACTGCGATGTTAACGCCTTAGACCATGCGCCCATCAAAGTGGGTTACAATAATCATTTATTATCCATCAAAGTGGCTTTTTTTTAGTGTTGTGTCTTACTACCCATGAGAATTATACACATATGTACTAATTACTCTAATGTAGTAGAGATGAGGATGGTTGAATTTAGAGGAAGTATACCCACATTTTAATGGAGGTGAGTGTAAAACTATTTGGGAAAACCACCCTTAATACAAATGACCAAGATTTGAACTACAATCTTCTCGTCATTGTCAGTGCAGTCTATTGCTAGAGTAATGCCATGGACCATTTGACCACCGAAGCATATTAAAGTGACCAGTGCAGCGTGATCTGACTCACAGGGTGCGAGACCACTATCTGTTTGCGATGTTGAGGTTCCAGAGAAGAGTGACGGCATGAAGGTACTCGTGGAATCGACAGGATTGTGTTTCCATCCACAACTTTGTCCAGGTCATCAAACACCTTACGCTTGAGCTCAAGACTTTCTGGTACACACTCTTGCACCAGCTTGGCTCCCTTGGCACATTCTGCCAAACTGGTGGAAACCTGTAAAGTGTCATAAATACTTCATTACTCCCTCCTGCACCAGTCTGGACCTATAAACAATATTAGTCAATCCTTGCAATCACGACTTAGTACAGAACAATTCAAGTTGTTATTTCTACCAACTACACTTTGAGGTATCTTGTACATAATTCTACATGTGAAACAAGTCAGAGAAAATATATTTTATATAGTAAATAAAAATGCTTACAAAAAAATAAAAATAGTGTGTATGTATTAAAAAGGGTAAAAAGCATTAAAACATCATATCAAGGTATGATCGAAGAATGTACCAAGAATCTATAGGTATAAAGAATAAATTAAGGAAAAATAGTTCAATAAGTACGTTTAGAATATTGTATAGGTCAGCGGTTCCCAAAATATGGTTCATAAACCCCCCTCAGGGTTCGCAAAATCTTCCAAGGGGTTCGCCAAAATATTATGTTAATGGCGGACTTCTGCAGCACTTTGTGAAGAAAGGGAAGCATTTACAACCGTTTATCATCTCACACTGAGTTAGGTGGTTATCTTGAGGTAGACCTCTTACAAGATGTTTGAACTTAAACACGAAGTTTTTAATTTTTCTAACAACCATCCCTTTCACAAAGCAAAGTGCATGCAAGATCAAATGTGGCTCCAGGCTTTGGTCTATTGGCGACATTTTCTCATAAATGAACAGTTTAAAATCTCTCTTCAGGGATCAAATATTAATATTTTTACTGTGCAAAAAAACCATGTCAAGTCGTTCATAAAAAAATTACTTTTAGGAAATGTGTTTAATTAGCAACAAACAGAGTGCTATGAACCCTTCACGACTTCATGGAGAAAATTTCTTCTTAGGTGAAAATGTAAAGAAAGTGGTTATAGAACAATTGAAGGGTCTTGTAAAAACCTTCAGAGAATATTTCCCAGCCATTTTCAATAGTAACAAATGGATTCACATCCCCTGGAAGAGACAACAGTGCTATTACAACTTTGTTACCATTTCTTCTATGTATTTAAGCGATAAATGTTTTCTTCATATGCCTATTTAAAAAATAAATACAGAAACAAGCTCAGTACTGAAAGTGACTTGCAGACTTTATTTATTGTCTGCGGTTCCTGGCTTAAAGCTCTGTATCATCCAAAGCAAAAACATCCATCTCATTAAGTCTCGTGAAGAGGTGAGTAGCTTATAAAACTTGCTAACAATTTTAAAACTAAAATCTACATGGAATTTTGTGATTAAAGGACGGTATTTCGCTTATGTCAAAGCAGCAATTTCCAGTACCACTTTAAAAAAAAACATGTGAAATGTGATAATATTGTGACAGTAAAGATAGAAATGTTACTACAGTATTTTGCTTATTTAATTTCAGTTTTTATTTTTAAAACAAATGATTAATTATTTGAAATTTACTTGAGTAGTTACATTCAACCATGAACTTCCTGACTCCATCAAACCACATCAAAGCCTTTGTCAACATGCTCACTACTGTGGATTTTTAAACCAGTCAACTGGTGAAGAAATTAGGCTTAACATTTAAATGGTATTTGATAATATAATACACAATATTATCACCATACTTAGCATTGTTTACGAGATACATGGCCACAAATATGTGATAATGTCAACAAGTCAAAGTTCCACTTAAAATAGCCTATTGTTAAAAAAATGTGTTTATGAAGAAAGCTCAGTAAAAATCTGATGATAAGGAAAGTGCGTTTACATAACATCATGCTCAAGTATTAATTATCTTGAACATATGTAAGAAAAAATGTTAAATTATGTTTTTGTTTTTTTAAATTAAATGCTCAGTTAGGTAGTTAAAAAGAATTAAAGGTTGCTTAGATTGTTTCAAACCATATTGTTTTGAATGAGTTGTGGTGTAATTCCCAAATCTCACACTTTATAATCGGATTAATAAATGTTATAATATACAATATGTCCAGCTAACAAGAAATGCAGAACTTTTATTAGAAGCTAGTGAGGAAATAGGTTTAGAAGTGAACGTGGTAAAGACTTAGTATGTGATCACACAGAGAGCATAGATTGGGGATGATAATTTAGATATTACCGCAAACAACATATCATTTGGCAGGTTGATGAGCTTAAATATATAATGGCAATTAAAAACTATCAATAACAATATTAGATGGAAATTAGGAAAATAATACAGTTGGGAAATGCATGTATTACTAGTCAGTAAGTTGTTGACATTTCGCTTGCTTTCAAGTAATGTAAAACTCAGAGTATAAAAAGCAATAATTTTTAGGTTGTTCTTTGGGTATGAATTGTGGTCTCTACCTTACATGACAAAAACATGTTCAGGGTTTTGAAAACCAGATGCTTGGAAATATATTGGTTCCAAAAAGAGATGAGGCTACTGGGGAGTGGAGTATGTTACTTAATGATGAGTTAAATACTCTGTTTTCATCACAAGACGTTATTAGGATAATCAAGTCTTGTATATTATAGTGGAGGACATGCAGTGCGAATGAGAGATTCTAAAGCCATGTTTACGGAAATTTGACTGCAAACCCGATGGAAAAAGACCATTGGGAAGACCAAGAGCAGATGAGAAGATGAAAATTTGTTTTGAGTTGAAAGAGATAGGATGTAATGAGGTGGACTGGATAAAAACTATCTAAAGATAAAAATAGGGTTTATGAGGTTCAGATAGAACCAGCTAAAAATAGGGATAGGTGGGCATACTTTTGTAAATGTGGAAATTTAAACTTTCTAGTTCCTAATGCCATAAATAAGTAGGTTAGGTAAGTAAGCAAGCTTTAGAACACTATATGGAGTCCCATCTTATTTGAGACTCAAAGAAAACAGTCCCCACTATTCCCTCCTTTAAGAAGAACTGTTAGCTACACATATTTTGATTGGTAAACTACTTGTCCCAAACATTTAATTTCCATTTTGACACTTATTATTTCACTAATATTGTTTTCCACCATGTTTTGATATCTGTCTGTGTTACAGTGTACATTGATTAAGACAATTGAATAGGGATGAGGAAGGTATAATTTTAGAGGAAATGTATATAATTTGTATGGAGAGAGAGATAGGATGAGAAACCATTTAACCATTCAGTCACGAATTTTAATCATAGAATTTAAATTATAAATTTCTGTTATATTTAAAAGTGTTATTTTTGTTATTATTTTTTAAACCAAATTTTTTGACCTTGACTTTGACCTTTGACCTTATTACAGTGTGTCCATGTATATGGACGCTGTGACTCAACGCAACCTTAGCATATGTTGCATTTTTTTTTTTTCAAAAATTGTTTTATTTTATAAGATTATTGCTAGAAAAATTAATAATTGCTTCTAAAAAAATTAAAAATATTTTTAAATTATAAATTATAAAAAATGATTAATTTCCTGAACTAAACCATATAAAAAATTTGCCACATAAAACAAAACCTAAACACATAAAAAAACACTAAATGAAAACATATTTCAATTGTGCCAGTAGCTCAGAATTAAACATTTGGAAGTAGTACTTAGTAAAAAAATCAATAACTACCGGTATTACCGGAACCTTCTTAGTATGAAATCCCAAAAGCAATTTTTGTCACTCATCAAACATAAATGAACTTTACACTTTTTACAAAAAAAATGAGTTTTTTTTGTGCATTCCTTTTCTTGCACCTAGTAGCCTCCTTATTTTTGTCAACTATCGGGGGAAAAGCCCAATTTGGGCCAATCTCACATTTGAATCGGCCTGGAAACATTTCTTGGCCTCTTTGATGGCCCTGCTTCTACTTCTTCGGTAAATTACTGGGTCTCCTCTTTTTTTAGCCGGAACAGGCTTCCGCCAGTATGAGGCCCTCAGCACCTCGTGCGAAACATCAAGAGGTCCATCATTTTCCTCTTGTCAAAGCCTAGTGACAAAGCTGTTGTTTGTATTCTAGCCACGAATTGACAAGAGCGAGATCTATAGCATGAGCAAAAAATTCTTAATGGCCACTTCCTTGATTTTAAAGTATATCCTGTATAGATAATTAAAAAAATCTAGCTGTCAACACCACCCTATTTTTATTGTATAGTTGAAAACTTCTGGTCGAGGGACTTTTTAATTTTTTTTGGTCTTTTCCCAGGACGCAATTATCATTTCACCCATACC
>JBCFYV010003439.1:0-23896 GCA_039000515.1 Timema cristinae
CTCTTTAGCACTGACGTGTACGGGAACAATTACTAGTTTTTTAGAGGTGTCAGCTGTGTCAATATAAGAGTCACTCTCATCATGCTTTGCAGTGTACACATTTACAGATATATCGTTTATGCTTTTCAAAGCGCTCGATATATCTCATTTGGAAAGGGAAAGGGATCCGTCTAGATTCAACACGTCTTGAAATGTAGGGTAAGAGGATAAACGTTGCGCATTTCCCGTCGGTTCAAAAATACCTGATAAAACAGATACATGAGTAACGTTGATTTAACATCAACGTTACAAGCATGAAAGATATACTAGCGAATGGACACTATTTGAACAACACCTAGAATAAACAACCTTGGACTTACCAAGAAGTGCCCCGTTTCTCGGTTAGTGTGTCTCGACTCTCGTTAATCAACTTCCCTGTTCGCGAGCACTTTATCTGCACCGAGTGTGAAAACAGACTAAACGAGTGAAAGGTGTGGCAAATTGAGCGTGAGGTCGCCCGTTGCATCATGGGAATAACCTCGTGATAGACACGTGACGTTCTACGCGCCCCTCCAATGATCTAGCTGTTTCCTTTGGTAACTTACGACCCCTTCCCTCTGTTCCGTGTGATTGTTCTTTGATGTTCTTTTGTTTCCCCTATGTTCCCCTCCCTCAAAGAATAACGGCTTATATACGGGTTCTGTTTGTGGTGTAAACTCACTTCTTGATTCAACTGTGTCATACGACAAACACGCTAGGACAGGATGATCCTAAGGTATAAATTCTATTTCGGCCGGTACACATCAAAATTATCTTTCGAACTTTTATTATTAATTTAAAAGAAATTTATGCTGGGTACAAATTCTATTTCGGCCGGTACGATTCAAAATTAACTTTGGGACTAGTATTATTTATTTTTGGATTACCATTATATATTGTCTTTTGTAAATATGTTAGATCACGAGGAAAGGTATGCCCGGCATGGCATAAAATATTCTAACTATTAATGTAGGTAATATTTGTATAATCCCTTTTTTGCCCTTCTGTATCTACAAATAATTGTCATTTATGGTGAACTTTACCTTTTGTAATGTCACTCTAAATCTACGTAAGGCGTGTTGCCTACCTAATGTGGGAATTGTTATAGCCCGTACGGCTATGTAGTTTTTGGTATTTATTGTATATTTATTTAATCTTGGAGGATCTCTCTTTGTATTGTGGTAAACTTTGATTGCCGATAATATTTTCAAGTTAGTTTTATACAACTTCGCTATTGTTATTCGGACGGTTGGCCTGTGGTGGCTAGATGTTGTATTCATTGTGTTGCGGATTGCCGATGACAACTGTATTATCATGGGCATAACCTTTGTCGTTATGACAACTGTATTTTATGGGCATATCCCAATCTTCTACATATATATTTAAAAATATCTATTTATTCATTGTTGTTACTTACGTTTGCATATATCAATTGTTATCTTTTATAATAAACATTCTTATACTCAATGCAACCTTTTAATTTACTAATTCTAGGTAAATGAGTTATATCTTTAAACATAAGATTCTGGACCTCCTCCCCATTGCTCATAGTACCAACATTGCGGGTGATAGTTAAGGAGAGTTCATGGAAGCACAATCGTTGTATAGGCCAGAGAGAAAGGCCTATTCACTTTTATGCGGTCCTATCAGCTCCTCTGCAATTTATCATTTGTTATTGTTTATATGTTTATTTTGATTTTGTGTAATGTGCGCCTGCCCTTATCTATTAGAGTATAAGGAGGGCGGTACACATCCTGCGCCACTCTGCTCTTGCAGAAGTGAGCGTTTCAGGACTAATACTCATTGTTGTAATATTTGTGTTTCATGAACTCATCCTCGGCAATGGACTCCGCCACTGGAATGAGCCGGATTTCTTCAAAATTTGAAGTGTTCGCGCTCAAGGGAGAGGAACTCATAGCGGAGCTGGACCTGAGAAAAATCCTGCACCCCCACTGCCACAGTTATCCAGTTGCGGACTCTTCTTTCCCAGAGTTTAAGTAAGTCCAGCGATCCTTATTCTGGTGAACCCGCCCTTAGCGTGAGCCAAGCCCCTTTAGATCAGGGAAAGGAAGAAGTAGGCGTAGGTAATAGGCTTGAAGTAGGGGAACCGACTCCCAATAGCGTTGGGAACCCACCGCATACTACCCCTTCCATTAAATTAAAATTAAATATGGCCAGAGATTTTTTGAAGGATATCGTTACTTGCGACGGTCAATCTAGCACTGAGCTATTTTAATTCCTGTTAACAGTGGATAGAGTGAACAAACTTAAATTAGTTGGAGACCCCGAGTTTTAAACCTTGTGTATTGGTAAGACATCGGGTTTTTTAGCCCATGTTATTTCTCAGGGTATCCAGTTAGGTCTCTCTTGGAATAGTGTTAGGGATAGAGCCTTAGAATCCTTGGTGAACAAGAGAGAGAGAGACAGAGACTTAGTAATATTTTTGTGCACCGCTTTCAATTTCCTGATGAGTCGCTTAGATTATTTATTTTGTCGATCTCCGAAGCGGCGGGGATTTTAAATCTTGAGCTCTCGGAAAGGGAAGTGGTAGAGTTAATTTTGGAAAATGTGTCCCCCTTACTCGTAGGCACTTTGTTTTCTCTTTTAAACCTAGTACTATTTCAGAATTGTATAATCTCGCTTCGAGTATTGAAGGATCTTTACAAGCGGAGGGAGAATATTTAGAGGCCCATCCGGCGGGTGTTTGCAGGAAACCAGCCATTGTGGGAAGCGTAAACCCCTCTTCTGCTAGAATGCCCGAACAGTATTGGCCCCCTTCTCATTCAAGAAGTAGGACTAACTTGGACTATAAGAGCAAACCCTCTCTCCTCCCAGATAAATCTAGAGTTAGGTGTTTCAGGTGCCGTCAACTTGGGCACTATCAGCGCCAGTGTCCCTTGGGAAACTTATAACGCGTAGTGTTAATGGAGGTCCCGCTGCGCGTCCCAATAGAAGGAAATGTCCCCCCCACCACCTGTGGTTAGAATAGCAATAGGTACTTATGTTGGGTACGCATTATTAGACTCTGGTTCCTGTGAGTACTTTATTAGTTTAGAGTTACTTAAGAAGATTGAGAGTCTGGTTAACTATAGTCTAGAAGTTGTGGAAGAAAAAAAAATTTTTAGGTAATGGTAGTTTGTTGACTGTTGACCGTATGGTCTCTTTATCCATCAAAATGTCTGGTTTCTTCTGGGTAAGAAAAATGGTATGTGTGCCTTCGATTCCGTATGAAGTCATTTTAGGAAATGATTTTTTGTGGAAAACTGGAGCTGTGTTAAATCTGTCTCGGGGAGAACTATATTTTGAATTTGCCCCCAAAGTCAAAATTCCTTTGAGTGATGTGTCTTCTTTTCCATCGTTTGTTTATTTAGATAATTATGATGTGGTCATTCAGGAGGTTATTGCGAGATTCCCTGACGTTATCACTACAAGGCTAGGAAAGTGTGATATTATGCCATATAACATTGTTGTAGAGGACAACGTCCCGGTTAGGTCTGGCCCATATTCATGCGCCCTCCCCAAAAATGGAGATCTTCAGACAACTCATTCATGATCTTGAGGTAAAAGGGGTGATCCGTCCTTCCATTTCCCCCTACGCTAGCTCCGCTTTTATAATTCCAAAAAAAGGAGAAGGGCACAGATTGGTTGTAGATTATCGCAAAATAAATAAGAAAATCCAATTTGACCCTTACCCCATGCCCAGTGTGGAATCTGCATTTCAATATCTGGGCTGAGCTAAGGTATTTAGCGTCATCGACCTCAAAGCTAGTTTTCTGCAGTGTTCCTTAACTGAACCTTCCAAGAAATATACTGCTTTTGTGACGCCTTGGCAGCAATATGAGTTTAATAGAGTACCCCTGGGTTGTAGTATAGGAGGTCAAGCGCTGAGTCGCGTCCTCAACCATGTCTTTTCTGATCTTAAATATAAATATGTTTTTAATTTTCTTGATGACATTTGTGAGTATAGTGATAACATCGAGGATCATGTTGTCCATCTTGATAGTGTATTGTCTCGCTTACGTATGGTTGGATTGACCGTGAAAGCGGACAAAGTAGTATGGGCTAAACCCTCGATTAATTACTTGGGTTATGTGATCTCTTCTGGTAACTTGCTTATTGACCCCGAGAGGATTAAGCCGATCATAGAATACCCACCCCCCAGGAATCTGAAAGGGGTCATGAGATTTATCGGTATGTGCGCTTACTACTCTCGTTTTATTCCCATGTTTTCTGACATTGCCGCGCCCCTTAATTCACTCAAAAAAAAGGGAGCTACCTTTGTTTGGGGCGAAGTCCAATCTCAGGCCTTTGATACCCTCAAGAAAAAACTTATCTCCCCAGAGGTCCTTAGGATGCCCGATTTTGCAAGTCCTTTCTTACTTCATGTGGACGCATCTTCAATAGCCCTGGGTGCTGTGTTGTCCCATAGATCTTCTGAAGGTGTTAGGACTAGTTGCTTTTGCCAGCCGGACGCTCACGGATTCTGAGCGAAAATATAGTGCTTACGAGAAAGAATGTATCGCTTGCATTTTTGGGGTCGAGCGATTTGCCGACTTCCTCGAACAAAGAGAGTTCGAGTTGTACAATGACAACATGGCTCTCGCTTGGATGTGGCGGCATCCCAAGAAACTTGGTAAAATCGGTAGGTGGGTTTGGCGGTTATCTCGTTTCAAGTTCACTACTCATCATATTTCCAGAAAAAACAATGTTACTGCCGACGCCTCATCGCGCGTCGCTGAAGACCAGGCCCCTGTAGCTTCTGACGAGATGAACGTCACAGCCTGTGTTATAAAAACCATCTCTGAGTCATTTATCTCTATTAGTGGTCACCAACGCAACGACCCCTGGTGTGTAAACATCATAGAGCGGCTCGAGAAAGGAGAGAAGGTGGGATCGTTTGGGTTGTTTAGAGGTTTGTTAGTTTCTTACAATGTTCGGGGAAAGGGGAGGAAGGTAGTTGCTCCACTTGCTGTGAGACCAATGCTATTAAAGTATTTTCATAATTATACTTTTGGAGGGCATCTAGGTGTTTTAAAGACAGTCCGAAAAATTTCTCATGAGTTCTTTTGGCCCGGATTGTATAGTGACGTCAAGTCCTGGGTTAGTCGTTGCATTGATTGCCAGAAGGCTAAACCTACACAGAACTCCCGTATTGGGCTGCACTCGGCCGATGTAGCTCATCACCCTTAGGAGAAAGATTTGTAGACTATATTGGCCCGATCACTCGCTCCTCTCTGGGAAATACCTGCATTTTAGTACTTATTGATGCATTTTCTAAATTTGTTTTTTTGATCCCTCTTCGTGATATGAAGGCCTCCACGACGGTCAATGCATTGTGCAGAAGGGTTTGGACATTTTTGGGAGCCCCTCGCGCCATCGCAAGCGATAACGGTCCATGTTTTAGATCAGTACTGTTTAGGGATATGTGTTTTGGATGGGGTATTAGGCACATCACTATGAGCCCATATCATCCTGGCCCGAATCAAGTAGAAAGGTTCAACAGAAATTTAATTATTGCCCTCACTGTGTTCCACCATCAGGTTCAGAATAGATGGGATCAGGAGTTAGAGTTTTTAAATTTAGCGTTCAATACTGCATATCACGACTCTATTGGTTCCTCCCCGGCTTCTGTTTTTTTAGGAAGAGATTTAAATCACCCCTTGTTATCTGTATGGTACATCCACCCATTGTTAGAGGAAAACGACGTAGTTCCCCACGCAGATAGATGTAGTCTTGCGCTGGAAAATTTAAAAAGGGCTCAACGTAGAGTAGCAGCTAACTATAATAAAGGTAGGATCCCCGTTCCCTTTAAAATCGGTGACACCGTTCTGTGCAGAGAATTCCCCCTCAGCTCCGCTATCGAGAAGATCTCAGCTAAATTGTGTGAAAAATGGAGTGGTCCATGGCTGATCAATCAGTTTCTCACCCCCGTCAGCGTGCGTCTGAAAGACAAGGAGGACGAGAATCTCTTGAGAAGAGCCCATGTTAGCCATCTAAAAATGATCCCGCCATAACTAAGTTGGTCAAGAAGTCACTGGGTAGTGACTTGATGGCCATTGTTATGACTATCTAGTCACTGCCTAGTTTAGGTTAAGTTAGGCTTAGGTATTTGTTAATACCCTTTTTTGTATTAATATTTTGTTACGTCCACTAAATTAACATGCTTCGAAGCATGTGTTGGTATTGTGTTATCATGTAAATAAAATGATTAGCTTTTATGTTTATTGTTAGGATTTAATCTATACTCTATTGTGACACCTACTGAATGAACTTTCGTCAGGGAGATATTCAGTGAACTTTCTGTAAGAAAATATTGTGTCTAAATTGAATGAACTCTAAAAGTGCAATTGTTGGACAGTGCATAAGAGACCTTGATTAGGAAGGCTATTGTTGCATATAACTTATATGATGCTGAGACTATGTGTTAATTGTTCTGGAACTTGTCTCTGAGAAGACGAATTGACTTTTGACAAATAAGTGGGTTAGTGCGGCCAGGCACAATAGCCTTTGATATGTGTGATCAAGGATATGGCACTGCTTATTTATTTTTTGTTGTAGTTATCTCTGAGAGGACTTCCGATCCTGTTTTGCCACTCCCTACCCATCCCCCTAAATTGGAGAGTTTGGAACGGGATCTTCTGAAGACCACTTGATATTGGAGCGCTCATGCCACAGTCAGATGCCTACCTCACGTGAGACGTGCCAAGAGGGACGAGACACACCGGAGATCACTATAATGAAGAGAATTGCCATGTGTACAGTCTCTGTGATGTGAGAGAGTCGCTGGAGAGCCCGTCGCTCATCAGTCCAGGGGGCGAGATTTGTAACGTTGATTTGACATCAACGTTACAAGCATAAAAGATATACTAGCGAATAGACACTATTTGAACAACACCTAGAATAAACAACCTTGTACTCACCAAGAAGTGCCCCGTTTCTCGGCTATTGTGTCTCGACTCTCGTTAATCAACTTCCCTGTTCGCGAGCACTTTTTCTGCACCGAGTGTGAAAACAGACTAAACGAGTGAAAGGTGTGGCAAATTGAGCGTGAGGTCGCTCGTTGCATCATGGGAATAACCTCGTGATAGACACGTGACGTTCTACGCGCCCCTCCAATGATCTAGCTGTTTCCTTTGGTAACTTACGACCCCTTCCCTCTGTTCCGTGTGATTGTTCTTTGATGTTCTTTTGTTTCCCCTATGTTCCCCTACCCTCAAAGAATAACGGCTTATATACGGGTTCTGTTTGCGGTGTAAACTCACGTTTTGATTCAACTGTGTCATACGACAAACACGCTAGGACAGGATGATCCTAAGGTATAAATTCTATTTCGGCCTGTAAACATCAAAATTATCTTTCGAACTTGTATTATTAATTTAAAAGAAATATATGCTGGGTACAAATTCTATTTCGGCCGGTACGATTCAAAATTAACTTTGGGACTAGTATTATTTATTTTTGGATTACCATTATATATTGTCTTTTGTAAATATGTTAGATCATGAGGAAAGGTATGCCCGGCATGGCATAAAATATTCTAACTATTAATGTAGGTAATATTTGTATAATCCCTTTTTTGCCCTTCTGTATCTACAAATAATTGTCATTTATGGTGAACTTTACCTTTTGTAATGTCACTCTAAATCTACGTAAGGCGTGTTGCCTACCTAATGTGGGAATTGTTATAGCCCGTACGGCTATGTAGTTTTTGGTATTTATTGTATATTTATTTAATCTTGGAGGATCTCTCTTTGTATTGTGGTAAACTTTGATTGCCGATAATATTTTCAAGTTAGTTTTATACAACTTCGCTATTGTTATTCGGACGGTTGGCCTGTGGTGGCTAGATGTTGTATTCATTGTGTTGCGGATTGCCGCAGAGACCCTAAGGGGCCATGGATTTAACTTGGTAATAATCTTTAGGTCGTATATAACCTTTGTTATGACAACGGTATTATCATGGGCATAACCTATGTTGTTACGACAACTGTATTATCATGGGCATAACCTATGTTGTTATGACAACTGTATTATCATGGGCATAACCTTTGTCGTTATGACAACTGTATTTTTATGGGCATAACCCAATCTTCTACATATATATTTAAAAATATCTATTTATTCATTGTTGTTACTTACATTTGCATATATCAATTGTTATTTTTTATAATAAACATTCTTATACTCAATGCAACCTTTTAATTTACTAATTCTAGGTAATTGAGTTATACCTTTAAACATAAGATTCTTGACCTCCTCCCCATTGCTCATAGTACCAACATGGCGGGTGATAGTTAAGGAGAGTTCATGGAAGCACAATCGTTGTATAGGCCAGAGAGAAAGGCCTATTCACTTTTATGCGGTCCTATCAGCTCCTCTGCAATTTATCATTTGTTATTGTTTATATGTTTATTTTGCTTTAGTGTAATGTGCGCCTGCCATTATCTATTAGAGGATAAGGAGGGCGGTACACAGGGAAACAATGACCTTCTTCGCATTACACATTTATCAACGCTTCACGCCTGGCTATAGTTTCAGGGATTTGAACCCGAGCCCCGATCGTGAAAACCGTATTTTTAGAGAGATTTATTCTCATCTCCAATGTACTGTCATACATCCAACCCGAGTCTCTAGAAATAAAACCTTCAATTTGAGCAAGGAGGGAAAAAACCACATTATTCTCATATAGCTCCTCCAAGTTTGTAGGGGTAAATATACCGCATAGAGTAGAGTTTAAATACCCTTTCTCAATTCTACCTTACGTAGGATGTCTAAACTCGCAAATGAGACTGCAATTTACCTTTATCGAGTCATTTGCAATTGTTTCTTCTACCTTTTGTTTCCGTACATACCCCCGCACGCGACGAGAAAGTGAACGGGAGCCTTATAAGGCAATTAATTAGTAATAGAATAGGTTTTTATACGGCGGGTGTACGCCTGCTCAATAAGTTTCAATGAGAGAACTAACGGTTCCAGGTAAAGCCTAAACTGGGTAAATCCCGTACCTAAGTCATGTGACTGAGTCAAAAGTGTCCGGATCTGTCTATCTATATCCTCATGTCCGAGTATCAAAACGCTCGAGGTCTTAATCAACCCTGGTGTATGCTCAATATATGCCTTATATACTTGTGTTGTGATATCACGTTTTAGATAATTAATTAAAAGTTGCTCATTCGAGGTTAATTCACGGAGAGTATACACTTTATTTCCATTTATTTGTTGAGATATAATGATGGGGGAAGAAAAGCGCGCTCTTTTAGCTAAAGGTTCTGTCATGTTCGCTCTATGCTCTCCTTTTTAGCCTCCTCTTCATTCAGGTACAGTCCCCTCCAAGATAACGTCAAGTGGGCTCTAGATGGCTGTAAACAAACAAACAGAAACGACTATGATGAGTAAGTACATAAGTATGATAATCACAAAAAAGTCTGACACCTTACCCCTAGACCATCAGGCTACCTAGCTGCTTCAGTCACTGCCTGTTCTAACGCGTTACTCTCGTATTGGGAGGGTCAAGGTTCGACTCTCGCCCAGGATGGTTTTAACCCAATGGTTTTTTCTAGTCTCTCTAACCACGCAAATTTGTACACATTTCCTCTAAAAATATAACCTTATTAATCCCTAAACAGTATTAGTATGTAAGCGTATAACCAGAACGGGTAGTATGAGAGATTTGTACGAAAGCTGTTTGTGATATTTTTTTAGTTTACTGTAAATACAGAAAGGTTTTAAATGTTTATTTTATTTTGTAGGTGAAGGTTGTTCTCCCTCGGTCCCTTCTGTTAAAAGAGGGTGGAAAAAAAGTGTGTTTAAACTCATTTCAAAAACGACTCAAGTAGGTGTTTGTTTTTTTAACTATTCACTCGTGTTAAATTCTCGATATTCCTTTAAAGCATTATTAACCATGACGAAAATGTGCTTAAACTATTCACATTTAATCTGAAAACAATTCAATGATTATTGACTTAGGTCTTACGAGGAATAGATTAAGCACAATTATCATGGGAGTGAGGTTTGAACCTTGTATTGTTAGTTAATGATGTAAAAAATTATTTTATTTAAACTCATTTCAAAAACTATCCATTCGATGATTATTGACTTAGGTCTTACGAGGAGTAGATTAAGCACAATTATCCTGGGAGTGAGGTTCGAACCTTGTATTATTAGTTAATGATGTAAACAAATCTTTTTTAAAGATTATTTACTTAGGTCTTACGAGGTGTAGATTAATTACAATTAGTCTGGGAGTGAGGTTCGAACCTTGTATTGTTAGTTAATGATGTAAACAATTCTTTTTAAACTCATTTCAAAAAAACTATTCACATTTAACCTGAAAACAATTCAATGATTATTGACTTAGGTCTTACGAGGAGTAGATTAAGCACAATTATCCTGGGACCAACCCTACCATCCCATTTGGTTGGGCATACTGGGATTGGTTTATCTTACAACACGGTTTTTCCACTCTCCCTTAGAGCATATGCGGGTACACTGCCTATAAACTCAACCCTTTACATCCCCAACACACTAGCTTAATCATTATATTATTATTATCATCACCGCGTCTTACTACCCGCACTATCGCAAATATGTAATGGTAGGGTGATTTTGAGATGAAATGGAGGACTTACAGTTTAACGTGGGATCCAAACCACGGTGGTGTAATGGTAGGGTGTTTGTGAGATGAAATGAAGGACCTAAAGTTTAACGTGGGATCCAAACCACGGTGGAGGCCTGGCATTCCACACATTCACAAGATGTCTTGTCAGAGGTGAAGGAAGGGTTTGGTAAACAGATAAATCTGTGCCAGGACCGAGGATTGAACCCTGGACCGTCCCAGCACAGAAGTCCGACACCTTACCCCTAGACCACTAGGTCAACCAGGTTTATTATTGAGTGTCAATTGAAGGACGCTGTTGTCCCGGTAAATAGATTACCCGGTTCACCGTAAATGTAACCACCAAGGCCCAAATTTTGATGACATGTCATCTTTTTTTTTGTTACATATAATGCTCATAATTACATAATATCTGTTCATGAACCCCTGTTGTTTTGGAATTTAAGGTCATATTTCCTTGATAATTTTTTAGGTCTGATTAGGCCTAATCGCGTAATTCATGTTGAATAAGTAACTTATATTTAGTGTCACTTTTAATAAATAATCTTGAGCAATTGAGTAATTGATATATTACTCCAATTTAGTTAATTAACCCTAAGAATCATCGCAAGTTAATATGCTAATTTAATAATAAAATTTTAATGACAGTTAAAAAAACTTTGAAATAATTTCAAAAACCTTTTGTAAAAATAGACCCTAACGAGGTTGGCCACGTGATACAAAGAGTCTGTCAAAGGGATACGACCGGAACAATGCGCATGGGTAGAAATCTTTCTCCAAGTTTATTAACGTTACGTCTACACTCGGTCATAGGAGTTGCAGAAACTTTTATTGTTGCAAACAAAATAATTTAACTTGACTTTGAAAGACCAATTATTTTCTCCTCATAAATATGGCGCAGCTGTGATGTAGATAGACTATAAAAAATTGCAGTAAACAACTTTTTTGTGAATACTACGCCGCAATAATTGTGGTGATAATGTTTTCATGTTTAAAGAGAACGTTTCATCCCCCAAATAACACCTAACTCGAGTAAGGAATGGGCGTAATGAGGTGGACTGGATAGAACTAGCTCAAGATAGGGCTAGGGTGTAATGAGTTGGACTGGATAGAACTATCTCAAGATAAGGATAAAATGTAATGAGGTGGACTGGATATAACTAGCTCAAGATAGGGATAGGGTGTAATGAGTTGGACTGGATAGAACTATCTCAAGATAGGGATAAAGTGTAATGAGGTGGACTGGATAGAACTAACTCAAGATAGGTATAGGGTGTAATGAGGTGGACTGGATAGAACTAGCTCAAGATAGGGCTAGAGTGTAATGAGGTGGACTGGATAGAACTAGCTCAAGATAGAGATAGGGTGTAACTATTCACATTTAACCTGAAAACAATTCAATGATTATTGACTTAGATTAAGTACGGTTATCCTAGCACACACACACACACACACACACTTACCTTCAAAGTTCAGGATGGCTGTTTTGGTGGCGGTAGAGAGACCTTTGTAAACAAGTAGTAGATCCGCTTTCGAGATGTCCTCTATCGGAGCATCACTAAGCGTCGAAAATCTTCGCGGCAGCCAAACTTGATACTTGGCGTCGAGTACAGTAAGTATACTACGACCGAATCGGGTATTTACCGATTTTATTGAAGAAATGCGGTACGCGTGACCTATCTCCAAGTCGGTCAATTTACGCGGAAGTATTTCATTACTTCCCACCTCCGTTAAAAATGCAGCTACAAATTCTGACGCCATGGCTAATATAGCTACCGGTTAATGATTCAACAAAAAAAGGACTGACCACCCCTATTTATAGGTTCCAAGCCACGCCTCCCCCCCCTCCCACAAAGTACACGGATCTAAACCCTCAATGTGAAAACTACTCAACACAAATCTGTCACGAATTAAGTATCATGATTCTAAGCATGTCACTTAGAAAGAAATTTATGTTCTAAAGTCCGTGTTTTGGTGAATCAGATAAAATATTTCTCGTATACCTTGACTGTTATGAGAATATATGGCTCTTTCAAGTGCAGCTGCCACACCTGAGACCACCTGTGCACCCCAGTCACTACGTCAAGCATGCCCTGACACACTTTACCACATGAGCACCTTACAGCCCTACCCATACACTCTACATGCTACGTCACGATGATGAAAGAGAGAGAGGGAGAAAAAACACCCAGGCCTTGCGAGAGACAACCCTTCTCATCCCCCGGGAAACCTCAATTATGCAAATGAGTTCCCGTATGCCGTACCAAAAAATTATAAGTCTCCCCCTCTCAGTCAGCCAGGTGCTCCAACCACCCATCACATCTCTCAGTCATCCCCCCGCCTCCCCACCTCCCGCCTCACATCCCCAGCATCCCAGTATTCCTCCCAAAAAAACCCTCTCACCCAGGTGCGCCATCCCCCCTCCTCCACAACTCACATCACCCTATCTATCTCAACATCTCAGGAATGCAAATGTGTTCTCGTATACCGCAAGAAAAAAAAAAACCAGGTGCTCCACACCCCTACACCCCCCCTCCTCACATCTCTCTGGCACCATCGAGTGCTCCAACCCTTCTCATCCTCCCTCCCCCCTTCCACCACCCAATTATGCAAATGTGTTGTCATATGCCGCATTCTCCCTTACTGATGATGATGATGATGATGATGTTGATGATTTGGTCCAATAAATTAAAACGCAATAATATGGACTGTAAATATATACATAATAATTATTTACATCATGAGAATAAATTGATAGCTCGCAAAATATATTATATGAATGAAGGTCTTAAAATAAAGGATATTATATACAAATATGACAGATTAGTTTTTATTAAATATAATAGTTTTCACATAACGAATCATCTGAGAAATGGATTAGTTTTCACGCACACCAAAGTGACTTTAATGTGTTCTCTAGTCTTTCGGACTTCTTATATTAGTCCAAGTGACTAAGTTTTTCCCTATGTCCATATGACATAGCTTAAATATAGGAGCCGTGAGCTCCAGAGTTAATAAGGACCTAGTCTTAAAGTTTGCTTTTCTCCACAAGTACAGTACTTTCTTATTAGTCCTTTAGTCTGTTTTCTCATTTGTATGGCTACAACCGGGTTGTCATTCCTTTTCCTTGGACCCAGTTGGGTTAATGTGTTGACTCATTCTTGTGGGCACGCTTTGCGCGTGGTATCAGCTGCGGTGGGTAAAGCGTGGAACTCCACGTGTGTCCATACTGGGGTCCGACCAGATAATCCCTTTACTTTTAGTCCGTCGTTGGCTCTTATTGACTAAGTATTAAAAGTTAGTGTGTACTAAAGTAATGTTGTACCCTAGAGAATGGGTTATTGAATAAATATACTATTGATTGCTCTGGCAGTACCTATTGGGAAAAGGACCGGCCATAGTACTATTTGGTGTTGACGCCTGTTTGCTAGCCATCTACCAATGCAATTAAAAAACCTTTCTCATATCATTCGTTATACTATGTATCTTCAGGACTTTCTTAATTCCCAATAAAGCAAGCTAGTTCAAGTTATATATATATATAATAATAACTCTAAACTTATAGGATTTACAGTTAACTTTCATTGGTAATTGGTAATTATTTCACTGTTTCCCTTTTAGACCCTACTGACAGTAGTCTGGTGCTTGCTCAGCTGTTCTGATAGTGAATAGGCTCTTCCAGCCTACTGCCTTTGACCATACTGCCTTGGACGCTTATTTACCCGAGCAGCGGCAAGACAATCCTATAGTTTGGACTTGCTATATGTCAACACATCTTGTATTTAACGTAAAGTTTTCCAGGATCCACGATATGTTCACTTGTTTCCCTGAACTTATATATTACACGTTCAATTATCAACCAGCATTAATCTCGTATAAGTATTATAATCTTATATCTCATATATGTTTTTCTATAATAAATCTATTTATTGTTAACTTAATTATTTGGTTTACGTAATGAATTATCTATAACGATAAAGTCGTTACAAAATATAAATATGATATAATTAAGAATAAACAATAATTGTTAGTCGCTATATAACAACTTTATATTTATGAATCTAAAACCAAATATAAATATATGTTTAAATTTCATGGATTACATTTAGAATGAACAATGGTAAAAATGAAACCATTTCTTTAATTTGGATTTGTGCTTTGCTCTTTAGTTGATTATGGAATAGAATGTACATATTTTGGGAAATGCACCATAATCAGGATTATCTTGTTATACCTAAAAACGAGGTCAAGTCAAGACATGGACAATCAATCCTTCCAGGGAAATAAGGATTTCAAGTTTAAGTGATGACGTATTTATATACTGTGGTCAACACTGGATAATATCGTGAGAACTCCACACTTTATATTACATAGAGCCTCTAGTGATAAAGTGTTCTAAGAGAGAGAGAGAGAAATCACTTGATAAAGAGAAGAAAGAATCAAAGAGGAAGAGACTTTGACCCGTTTTGTGAAAACCAAGAGTGAACGCTGAGGTGCAGAAATGATGAAGTGATGTCAGGTGGCTACGAAAGGAGGAGAGAGGAAAGGTTAGGGCCGGAGGTGTGGAAAGAAGAGATATCACGTGACACTGGGCCAGATGTCACATTTCAGGAACAATTGTAAAAAAGGAACGAGGTGTAACGAAAGAAATATAAAGATGGCTTGAAGGTAACGTTAAGAATAGAAACAAAAGCTTTCCTTTCTTAAAAAACTTTTAAATGATAAAAAATATAATTAAGAGAAAAGGTGTGATTTCATCATTGGTTTAGAAAGAGTGCGCTAAATTTTACGCTTGGCGTGTATTTAAATTTAAATTTGGCAAGAACTATTACGACTAATATAATATAATTTAAATATCCCAAGTTCAAGAATATTTTTAATTTTAAAATGTTAAATTTAATATTTGTTTATTTTAAAAGTAAAATAGTAAATTAAAAATATCACCAATCCAATAAACAATAAAATGTAAACATCAAATTCTTAAAATTGGATATTTTGAAAATGTCCGAAAAGAACACATGTTCTTAAAATAAGAATTAGACGTATATATTTTTTAAATAAATACTTTTTAAGGAAAAGTAAAAAATTATTTATTTTTAAATTATAGATAACAAACACTTAAAAAATATGATTTAATAATAGTGACAACACTAAGAAAATATAATAGAAAAATATCATCATGGTTTCAACACTAATGTCTTTAAAAAGATTTCAATCACACAAATCAAAAAATTTCACAATTCGACGTTTTAATTAGCCAATATTTCCCCAAAACAAGCCTTCGTAACTTTATTAACCCTATTAGGAAACGTAAGATTCACCATCAATTAGAAATTTGAAATGTCCTAAATTTCATTTAGTATTTCTTAATTTAATAATCACGCCTGTTGACTTCTTCGATTTCAATTTCATTACTTTATGTGCAGTTACTTTGAACATAAATTATCCTATTACGAATTTATTTCAATTTCAATTGGGTAAAAGTTAATGTTCATATTTTAAAATGAAATATAAGGGGTTTAAATTAGTAGTTCTATTAGTTACTATGGAATAGTAAATACTCTATTTTTATTAAAATGTGGTAGTTTGGTTAAATATTTATTACAATGTTGATCAACACTGATATTAGACAGGTTAATCAACACTTCAATAACTAAGTACTAACTAATGGTTGTTTTGTAGTTCATTAGCTTAACGTATTAATAAAAGTATTAACTATCCTAAGTTGGAAAATAAACAATATAGATTCTCAATGTTAGGCTTTTAATTTAACTGAAACAATAATTTATGAAAGGGACCATGTAAAATAAGTAAAAATAATTATATTTTAAGTATTTAACTAATTTTTCTTTTCATTGCCTTGTAAAGGAACTGTAATGTCAATCGAGGGTGATTCAAAGTGGACGAAAATATTGAATTAGTCTACTTGTATAAAGTAGTTTTTGAGCTCTATTATGTGAAATTTGATATGATTTTAACCATTTGTTAATTTACCAATTGGTTCATAAACAAAAATTGTCGAAATCATCTAGATTAAATAGTCTATATTCACCATTGAGTTTAAAAAACTATTTGTACGTGCATTAAGATTCGGATGGATACCTACTATATAAGAACGATAAGGTTGTTTACTCTATTGCTTAGAAAATATGCAAAAAATCAACATGCGGTTTTTTGCATTATATTAAACTTGTAAATTTAAAATGAACTATATTTAAATAAAAGTTACAATTTAATGTTTACTTTTTTTATAATGAGACGTAATATAAATTAAATTGAAATTAAATTAAACATGAAATACAAGAATATAGTTTTGAAGTTATATTATTATTGAAAATAAGATAATATTCTATCATACACGACGAAAATTTGTAATAGAATAATTTTAACAAAATTTGATATTTTCAAATTAAATAATGTCTAAACTGTTAATAAGGTTCAGTAGCTTCCAGGTGGATTGCTCTGTCATCGGAACCATCTCTCCCTCTCCTCCCCAACCTCATTTTGGCATTCACTATTTTTCCATTATTTTTCTGTAAACCCCGCTACTCCCCTTCCCTCATCCCATTTATATCCTGTCCAGGTAAAATCTTTGACACTAATTGTCTGTCACCTCCAAACCTGAGCTATTTAAAATATATTCTGTGATCTATTTGTATAATCAATGTTAAAAAAAATAACTATACAGTAAACTTGATTATGTTTACCTTATAAATAATTTGCATAAACAGTGTTTCCTTGATTAGATAAAACCTATTTGTATAACGTTGGTTTCGAAAGACGAGAGAGCTGAAAAGGATTTCTCTAAATAGTTGTATTCATGTTTTATAAACCAACAAGACCTTTTCCCACTTATAGCAGAATTAATCTTGAAAATATTAAGATTCAGTGGCGCATCCAGGAGTTTACTTAGGGGAGGGTGGGTATGTGTGTCATAACTATTATTTCTATCCCCTGAAAATATTAATCAAATTATTTTAGTTTAAAACATTATTTTTATAGAGAAATTACACACACACACACACACACACACACATGTAAATACAGGTTGTTAAAATCGGAGGTTTAGAAGTTATGGATCTTTTTGATTCATTAAAAGTAGTAGAATGTTTTAAATAATGTTACATGACCTCTGGTTGTGTAGATACATCAGTAAACTCTAATAATAATAATAATAATAATAATAATAATAATAATAATAATAATAATAATAATAATAAATAAAAGTGTCTTAGAAATTATAGGTCCACAAACCTACTCACATAGAGGTAAAGGCAATTTTGTATCTTAGTAATAAAAATAAATGTAACGGTGCGCCACACAGACTATATCTTTTATTGAAATAGACATTTAATAAAAACTCGTTAGGATTTGTGAAATGAAATAATATACTATGTACGTACTATACACAGGGGTGGCTTAAGGGCCCTGCGAGCCGGGGGTCTACCTGGGGCGCCAGCTTGATGAGGCACCAAACAAAGATAGATATGAATTATTATTATTACTACCCGTTCCAGCTATACGCACTTACACTAATGTGTAATGGTAGGACGATTGCGAGATGAAATGGAGGACCTACAGTTTAACGTGGGATCCGAACCACGGTGGAGGCCTGGCATTCCCCACATTCACAAGATGTCTTGTCAGATGTGAAGGAAGGGTTTGGTAGACATGAATTAACGTAACTTGGGCGGGATATGAAAATAGTCCCCAAACCTAAAGTAGAAAGGGCATGATAGTGGAGTTACTAAGCTTAACAAACGTTCAATTTTTGATACTAACATAAATTTTACACATTAAAATAATTTTGCGGTGAGTAAAATAGAATCTAGTGCCAATCTTGAAAAGTTATTTTATATTTGCCAGCTTGAAATAATGGTGCCCTAAAACTTTTTTTTTTAAATTTTAACGTACCTATTCCTAATGTGAAAGTGTTTGTTAAACTTATAATAAAAGATAGAGGATGACATTGTCTACAAACAGGTTCTTATGGTTTTATTTGTAATCCTAACAGTTTTTGTACAATCTCGAAGCGAAACGTTTAGCGTATGTTTAACATTTGAGGAGTTTCTCCTTCAATTTTTTCCTATCATACCCAGGTTTGGAGTGGTTAGGTTTGGAGTTGTTAGGTTTGGAGTTGTTAGGTTTGGAGTTGTTAGGTTTGGAGTTGTTAGGTTTGGAGTTGTTAGGTTTGGAGTTGTTAGGTTTGGAGTTGTTAGGTTTGGAGTTGTTAGGTTTGGAGTTGTTAGGTTTGCAGTTGTTAGGTTTGGAGTTGTTAGGTTTGGAGAGGTTAGGTTTGGAGTGGTTAGGTTTGGAGTTGTTAGGTTTGGAGTTGTTAGGTTTGGAGTTGTTAGGTTTGGAGTTGTTAGGTTTGGAGTTGTTATGTTTGGAGTTGTTAGGTATGGAGTTGTTAGGTTTGGGGTTGTTAGGTTTGGAGTTGTTAGGTTTGGGGATTATCTTCATATTTCCCAAGAGTACAATCATCATGAGATATGTGATAGCTGGCAACTATCAGAATATTTGAGAACTGCCAGAAGAAAAACAAAATAAAAAATCAAATTGTTTTTGTGTAAGTTAAGGCTTTGATCTGCTATCTTTTGTTAGCTGTTAGTTACCTTGACTCCTCTGGTGAAAGGACAATATTATGTTACGTAGCGAGGAACCAAAAAGCAATATCACCCGGGTGCGAAATTTACTTCGAGCCACCCCTGACTCATTGACATCAGGAACTAGGAACACTGTTACAGAAAAATTTAGAAAAGAGAAACAACTTTGTCAACCAAAGAGCATAAGAATCAAGTTCATTTTCAAAAACCTGTATTAAAAATAGTGGTGTAGTAGTAAATTTAGCAATACCAGAATGCAAGGTTGTAGCAATCCCAAAGTTGAAGTGGGGTTTTGGGACCCCCAACCGCCGTAGGTAAAATGCTCGCACAAACATGAGTGCCTTTAGAAGATATTTGGAGCATCTTTTAATAATTACTAAGGCAAAAACTTTCTTAAAACATTTCCCCTAAAATTCCAAGAATTTGCGTAGAGCACTATAAATTTCATCAGAATTTATTGATTAATATTATGAAAAATGTTTGAACATAAAATTGATATAAAATCAATTAGTTGACTTGGAATTGCAAAGTATAAAACTTTACTAAAAATAATATTTAGAATATTTTTCCATGGAAAGCAGTGCCAGAATGGCGTTCCACCATTAAAAAGAATATAAATATTTGTTTATAGCTCAAAATTTATTGGTTTTATATAATAAAATGATTTTTATCTTTAATAATACTACAACTTTTAAATGAAAAGTTATTACGGATCTCAAATAGTTCCGGAAAAATGATGAAAATTTGAAAATCTCCCCTATGTAAAATACCCTCAAAGTCATGTTCATGAGAAAATGAAAATGTAATTTTGTTTATAATGATAAACAGTGTTTATATATTAAATTTAATCAAATTCATGAGAGCAAATTTCAAGAAAATAGATTTATTCTCTTTTGTCCTTTTGATAAACTAGCCTTTAAATTTAGAGTTAGATATTTAATTCCAAAAAACCCTCAAGGAAAGGGGGGCTGATAAAACCCCAGAAAAAAAGTCTTAACCCAAATGCTAAAATGGGTTTGGTTCTAACCCAAACAAACAGTCTGACAGACGGCATTGCAGAGAAACAACTTTTTTTTGTTTCAGAGGTTTATGAAACGTCGACATTTATCAAATCTCGATTCGAATTTTTAATGATCATAATATTTTTACTCCAAGACAAAGTAAATACCTATTAGTTTACAAGTTTATTTACCCACCACCATTGCTTTCCGTTGGTGTAATTGCCATTGATGGGGGGTCGAGGTTCGAATCTCAACTGCGTGAACTAAAGAAGGTTTTCTCTTTAAATATCAACATTTAACGGTTTTCCACAAGTGATTTTATCACTTGTTTTTCCATCTTTACTCCATGCAAATGTGAGTTCACTTCCTCTTAGTTACCTTCCTCATCGCTACCCAATCAGATTGAGCCGTTAATAACCTGTGTTCTGAACGCTGCAATAAAAAATAAAAGACTTGATTTTGGATGGGTTATTATCATATTATTATAATAAATTAATGAATTAAATGGAAACATGGTTTAGCGAGTTTTATTTAATTCAAATTTTCTTAGAGCATAGAATACAATGTTCTTGTTAGTATAGTGTTCGAAAAAAGTTAACAATAGGGCCTATTTGTAAAGTGAGGTAGGCGTACAGTAAGTAAATTATATTTAATCAAAATGAAATGTAAAATATTGCAATATTTCGCCAACTTTGGCCACCCTTTTCCAACTCATTAATTTTTTAAAAAGATTTCCAACATTTTAAGAGGTTATCACATAGAACAAAGTGTGGTTTTAACTTTGTTTTTTCTATCTTCTGTACAAAACAAATTGTGGTGCACTTATTTTAATTCTAATCTCCTTATACCATGTATTTAAATGATTAGCGTAAGTAGTGACCGTAAAAACTATCACAAAAAAAAACAAAAAAAATTGCTATAGTTTTTTAAATATAGTGAAGAAAGTATATTTTTATATATTTCTACAATAATAAATCTCACAATTGACTGTAAATAATGATTTCCTAAGGTAACTCGCAGCATTATATTTTAACAGAGATTTGAACCCTTGTCTTTTGAGTTTGGACGTCATTCAATAAACCCCAGCATTGCGGCTCAAAACTCGGCATCACCACTTGGAGAGAACATAGGTGATAGCTTGTCTTTGAGTAGCAAGTAACAAGATGAAAAGATTATGGGGGCGGGAGGGTCCGTCTGTAGAGTGTAAGGACACTCTAAAAGAGTCGTAGTACAAAGGGGGGTGAGAGGTCAGTGTGTCGACTGCCATAACTACAGCAACGGACCTCTGGTGAGGTGATAATACGTGGAACTACTTGGAAGAGAGATTTGCAAAACCTAGAGATGTCCATCCGAATGTTAAGAGGAAGCTTGAAAATGACGAGTCTACAAATATTTCCATCTCAATGCCGAGCTCAGCTCGAGGGTCGTAATACAGTACCTTCAGAGCACTAATATGTATATAATTCTAACTTTGACAACCAAACATTTAATGTTAACTCCATGCACAGTATATTTGTTTTTGATATATCTTGTTAATAATATGAGGTTGAACATCTTTGGTTTTAACTCGGGGAACAAAATACTTTCAAAGATTTATTTTTATTTTATTGTTAAACTTGATCTAGTAGATCTCGATATACGATGATTTAATTAACTTGGATCAAAATTAGTTTTAAATGATAATGTTGGTACACTCAACTTAAGCTACCGTTCGAGTTCCGAATAAAACATTTGATTAACTCGAAACACAATAGTGCCAAACGATTTATTTTATTTATTTATAGTTAATCAGGCGTGAAAATAATGAATTCACAGTCTTAATGATGTAATTATTTATAGATGATAATACCTGTCTTTTCACAGCTAGAAAAAATAATCTTTAATTATTGATAATGAACAATATTGAAATACAGTTTTTAACATCAGAAACCGTAATTTACACGAGTTACGTCTTTAGTTAATTACTTATATAAAAAAAATTGTAAAAATCTCAATAAATATATAATATATATAGGATATAAAAAGATCTATATAAGTAGTTTTGTAGTATTTTAAAATACTAGGTTTAATTCAAAACTCTATTTACCAAATCGTTTTAAAGCTCAATTTAGGATAATCTATTGAGCACAATTTAATATAAATCTATGTAAAATTATGTTTCTCATGAGATAAAGACTTAAATGAAGAATTATAATCATATATTGTGAATTTAAACAGCACAAGCAGCAGGTTATGGGAACCCTTGTCTCGGTGCTAATAGCTTATTTGTGCCACGATCACTGACCAGGAGGATTACCATCATAGCTTATTTGGGCCACAGTCACGACCAGGAGGATTACGTCATAGTTTATTTGTGCCACGGTCACAGACTAGGAGGATTATCGTCATAGTTTATTTGTGCCACGGTCACTGACCAGGAGGATACCGTCATAGCTTATTTGGGCCAAGGTCACTGACCAGGAGGATTACCATCATAGCTTATTTGGGAAGGTCACAGACAAGGAGGATTACCATCATAGCTTATTGGGCCACGGTCACTGACCAGGAGGATTATCATCATAGTTTATTTGTGCCACGGTCACAGACTAGGAGGATTATCGTCATAGATTATTTGTGCCACGGTCACTGACCAGGAGGATTATCGTCATAGCTTATTTGTACCACGGTCACTGACCAGGAGGATTACCATCATAGCTTAATTGTACCACGGTCACTGACCAGGAGGATTACCATCATAGTTTATTTGTGCCACGGTCACTGACCAGGAGGATTACCGTCATAGCTTAATTGTACAACGGTCACTGACCAGGAGGATTACCCTCATAGTTTATTTGTGCCACGGTCACTGACCAGGAGGATTACCATCATAGCTTAATTGTACCACGGTCCAGGAGGATTACCATCATAGTTTATTTTGTGCCACGGTCACTGACCAGAGGATTACCGTTATATCTTAATTGTACCACGGTCACTGACCAGGAGGATTACCATCATAGTTTATATTTGTGCCACTGTCACTGACCAAGAGGATTATCATCATAGTTTAGTTGTGCCACGATCACTGACCAGGAGGATTAACGTCATAGCTTATTTGTGCCACAATCACCTACCAGGATAGCTATAACAAAGAATAGACCTGCGGGTAGATATATATTAGCTCCTTAAATATTTTTTCTTTATTAGGTTAGGCTGTTTTAAGTTAGACTAGGTTAGGTTAAGCTAGGTTAGGATAACTTATCATTTGTTGTGTCGTACTATACACAACTTGCTTTTTTTATTCATCTTAAGAAAACATTTACAACGTTCTAAATAGCAACAGCCGGTGCTGAGTTAGTACACCAGTACGCCCTTTTTTACAATTCACAAGAAGGAACACATGGCCCAACTCTAATGTGGGATTAATGCACACATTTAAACTGAGTGAACTCTTAACTCAAATGTAATACGTCCAATTTAAATATACAAATAGCAAGTTCAAGCCTCAGCTCGGGTTGAACTAGGAACTTTCTAGATGTGGCTGACATTTCAACCCCTTCAGATTATTAATACTAGACGATATTTCATTGTAGCTCTTTTCAGGCATATCGCAATCGGCCCCCCTTCCACCCTGCAGCTCACGTGGCAATTATAATAATTGTGGTAATTTTTTGTTCTGA
>JBCFYV010003440.1:0-26714 GCA_039000515.1 Timema cristinae
CTGGGTCAGAAAAGAACCTCAAGATTATCAATTTCATCTCTTGACCGTTTTGAAACTTTAAATGCACAGCTTCTGATGACACTTTTTTCAATTAGGCTTACAGAAAAATTTTAAAATATGTGAAGAAGATAAATGTAAAATCTCAGAAGTTAAACAAAGACCAGTAGCTTTGTACCGACTTGACATCTAGAAAACAAACACTTTGCAGAAATAGAGAAAAATGGAATTATTATAAATATGTCAGTTTCCTTTTTCAAGGTTTTGTTCCCTTTTATCAATCTTTTTCGGCCTTTCTTCTTTTAGCAGGAGACCTCACCTCTCGAATAACGTAAAAAAGATGTTTTTTTGGGTTCAATTTCGGGTCTAAGTTTCAGACCAATGATGTGTAAAATGTTCTTACACAGCTTATGAAGGCTACCAAAGAACTGTCACTAATCCCTCTTGGGAATGAGCTTTTTCTAAACTGATTCAGTCAAGAGTAAATTTGATCTAAAAATGATCCAGGACCACCTAAATAAGATGAGCTTTTCATTTTTTATTTATTGCGACAAACTTTGACGTTAATCTGGGGTTAAAGCTCTAAAGTTTAGTGTCATTAAAAGGGTTGCGTGTGTCTGCAAACACAATTATGTCAGAGAAAAATTCTGTGTGAATGTTATTTATAATTCACATATTATAAATTTGTAATCTATATATTAATAAAGAGGTGTTTTTTTTGTCTTTAATGAGCATTGCGGGAGATCTACCGCACACAGAGGTCTGAAATAAAATAAAATGAATAGTAGATATTGTGGCACGAATGTTTGCACCTTGAAGCGGGAGTTTTAAAAATTTTAAACTAGTTATTGTGATTGATTAAAAATTGGGTTGGAAGCAAGGCATGCAGTAATTTGTTTATATTTTTTACTCTTTTATGCAAAACACTAAGCCGATTATATTGAAATCTCGCTTGGACTTTAACTCGATGTCTGGTTAAGATAATTATTATTTATGAACCATCCTTAACTAAATGTATAAAAAGCAGGAGGTCCAAAAAACAATAAAATCTAATAGGGGAAAAAAAGGGGCAATAGGAGCGAGTGCTTGGAGTTCTGAGTTTTGAATATTTTAGGCCAAACATTTGAAAACCAGACCTCGCAACTCCCACCAGTTGCGGAATTAAATATAGGAACGGTCTATCTCAAGAGTTAGTTAAAAAAGGAAAATTACCGCTGAATTTAAATTTACCACTAGAGAACTAACATATACATAAATAAATATACCTAGGGTATGGTGGATCACTATTTTGAATTAGAGCAGAATTTTCTCAAGTTGGTATTTATTTGACAAACATTCAATTCGTGAGAAAATATATAAAAAGTATGATAAAAATGATATTCACAAAATATCTGAGCGTTATCAAAAAAGTTCAAGTACCTTAACAAAATTACAAAATTTACATTATAGAAACCATCAATCATTTAACTTGAGTTCATTGAGTTTACTAGAGAAAGCTTATCATCAACTAAGTTATCCCTTAAATAGTTAGTTACCCAAAAGAGTATTCCCAAAAACACCCAGAATATAAACCAATAAACACTTAAACAAGCATATAATATTTACCCTACATTCTAATCCAATTATCTACCTTACTTAAAAACAATTCCAAATATTTGATAAACATAATAAATAATTTTTAAGTTAATATTGGACTTTGTTTGATAAACGGATGTTTATTTACGTTAAATAAGTTTAATGTTCCCACGATCATGTTTTAAGTTTTTACCCAACAAAAAAGAAAACAAATATCAGAATAGTAACACTTTCAAGATTGATAATATATTCAAAGACAAAATATCGATAACACCCAAAGGGTTAAAATCGATCATTACCCGGAACAAAATACATATCGACTAGCGATATAAACGCCTTGACCTGCGATAATTAACATAAAAAAAGGGAAGCACAAAATTTACAACTATAATTTTTTTTTTCAAAATTTTAAATTATTTAAAAATGCCAAAAATTAATTTTGATAAAAAAAAAAGTTAAAGACGTGAAAAAAAATTTTAATTTACATTTATTTTAAAATAATAAAAACCCCGGAGCTTCTCCTTCTCAAATTGATTTAGTAAGTGAGACTGATTGCCCAGCCGCCCAATAGAGTGGGATGGCTGATCAAAACAGGTGGGTTTGGTGGGTTTGGGTCACTGACCACCCTCCGCTCTGTGATTGGCTGCTCCCCCCCTTTTTCCCCCCCCCTCTTCCGCTGCCTATTTTTCCTTGTTTGGTTTTGGTTTTCCCCCCCCTCAAACCCGGACTGTTGGTTCTTTTTTTAAATTATGTTAATTATTATTTTAATTAATTTTAGTTAATTGGATAGGGCTTTGGGATTTTATTGGTAGGATAGGGGTTTTTTTTTTCATAAATTTAGGCCTGTAGTTTATTTGCTGAACAAGACCACTCGCGCCCCACGTCTTTCTCCCCGATTGGGTAGGAAGGGTGCTTTTTTTCAAAATTTAGGGCGGTAGTTATTTGTGAAGCAAGAGCCACCGGGGCTCGGCTCCACGTCTTTCCCCCTCCGTTTGGGGTAGGATAGGGGTGTTTTTTATTCACTTTGGGGCCGGTAGCTTATTTATGAAGATGAGCCACCCGGGTCGCGCCCCCTCTTTCTCCGCGGGTGACCGATAGAAAATGACCCAGCTTCCCCAACGTGAAATCCCCTTTCACTTTTCCCCCCACCCCCCCCCCAAACCCGGGGTTGTTCTCCTGGTTTTTTTCCCCCCCCCCCCCGGTCATCCCCCCCTTTCGCCCCCCTGCGCCGCCTCCCGGAAGAAAGTACATCGAAACTTGGGTTTCCCAAGAGTAATCATCGCAACCCGGCCCCGGGGTGGCGGCAAAATTGGGACAAGAATAGATAGTGACCTAGAAACCCTGGGTTTTCCTAGACGTAATTTTGCTGTTATGTCGAAACTCTAATTTATCACAATCAGGGGCCTCTTTACCCGTTGGGGCCCCAAAACCCCCGTCACAATTACAAAAATTTGGTTGTTTGGTAGCGTCTGTCGAGTTCTGGAAATGACCTCCACCCGCAGCTTGGGATCGGAAAACCGGGGGTTTTTTTCCTATGCTAATAAATTGCGTTTTTATGTCGAAACCTTAATTTTGCACATCGGGGCCTCGGAACCCAAGTTGGGGGGACTACCCCTTCCCAAGTCTACAAAAATTGTTTTTTGGTATCGTCTTCAAAATGCATGAAATGTTCCTCCACCCGCAGCTCTCGGACCGAAAACCCGGGGTATTTTCCTATCCCGTAATCTTTGCGTGTTAGTCGAAACCTAATTAGCAAAATCAGGGGCCTCGGAACCGCAGTTGGGGCCGCTATCCCCGCCCAAGTATATAAAATTTTTTGTTTGGTATCGTCTTTTCAATGCATGGGTGTGAAACCGTCCGGCCCGGAGGAGAAAGTTAAATGGTTCCAGCGTTTATGTGGTTTGGGGGAGGATAAAACCACCACCCCCCCCTGAGAGATATATAACCCATGCCCCAAAACTCCCAAAAAGGTACCCGACCCTTCCAATTTCTTAAACAAATAAAATGAAATTTTTCCGTAATTAAAAAATGCAAATAATGACCGAAATATTTTCAGGGCGAATAAGGAACATTTGGGGTCGCAAACAAAATGAGGGCGCCGTTGGCGGAACAATCGACAAGAATAATTGACCTCGAAAACCCTTTGGGTTTTTCCCCAAAGACGTAATCATCGCGTGTATGTCGAAACCCCGGGGCCCCAGTAGTGGGCACCAAACGAGTTGAAAAAGCTTAAATATCGGGGTCATGGACACGGGCGCCAATTGGGGGCAGAAAAAATATATCTTTTTGGACGAAAACGAGGGGGGGTGGGGGGGTTTAAAGGGGGGTCCCCACTTGGGTGTCTATTATAAAGTTGTAAGCGGGCCAATATGGACAAGTTACAGCAGCGGTAAATATCTCGACCGGTGCAGACCGTAAATTTGTGTGATCAGCCGTAGATCAAAAGTAACCGGTTGATAAATTAAAAGGGGTAAAATAAAAGTTGGGGAACTCTAATAGCCTACTAGCGGGGGTTTTTTGTGTTTTTTTTCCTTCCGTTTTGGGTATTTTACAGATAAGCGTGTTGATTTAAAATAAAAAAAAACTGGTTTTTTCCCTCGCCGGAGTAAAACCCGGTTCCCCTACCATTGTAAATTTTGAACGCGTTTTAAGAGCACGGCAGTTAACAACAAGGGGCACGGAGCACTCTACGGGACTTTAGCCGCAGGTACGCCACATGTTTCGATGGCATTTTAATTTTAATTTTTTGGGGCCATACAGGGAGGGGCGTCCATATGACGGGAGAGAATGTTCACATGTGGGGTGTGTGAAGACAGTAATTTACAAAAGTAAGGAGCGAGGTACATGAGTTTTTGGACTCACCTGTCCACGATCGGCGCGGAAGTATACCCTACAGAGAATCGGGGAAACGTAATGTTTATGTAACGGCGCCTTTTACTTTTTCCGAAAGGGGGACTGGTAGCTGTGTACCCCGCCCTCCACCTCCACCCCCGAGCCCCAAACCACCCGCCCTACTTCGCCACCCCCACCCCACCCTCAGAGGACGCCGCACCCCCCAGAGTCACAGCTACCCCCCAAGTACCACCACCAAGTCGTCTACCCCCAACTCACGGCGTACCCGTCGCGAGTCGTCTGTTCCCCATCAGTAGAGCACCTGCGTGCCCCCGTCCGAGGCTTCCTTCCAAAGGGTCAATCACTGGCGATCCCGTCAGAGTCCCTGTTTACCAGCCAGCAGGTCACCGCGTGCCCAAACCACCCGGGGAGGAAAGTCGAAAAACCCTTAAATCTCGGGGGATTTAACAATTTAAAAAAATTTATTCAAATTTAAAATTATGGGAAACCCCCCCGTACATTCAGCCGGCATTTTTCGGAAACGTTTTCCCCTTCAAAGTAAATCATTAGGGTTTTGAAACGTTTTAAATCAAAAGCACGTGTATATAATCTCGGAGGAAAAGGGTGATGTTTAAAAGTGAATTAAAAACTAACGTCTTGCTGCTGTCATGGGAGCTAGGGGTAAAATTTTTTGAAAAAAAACAGTTAAAGCGAGTGTTTATTTCTTTTGCTGCATCCCAATTGACTTATCCGTTTGTGAGGATCCTACGAAAAGCTACCAATCTTATTGGGCACAAAATTCAATTCATCAAACGTCCCCCGGATCCCTTTTGGGACGAGGAGGATTATGCAGGGTTTGGGACATGATCGAGAAAGGAATACAATCGTGTCAATGAAAAAACGAACTTGAGAAAAACAAAAGTTTTAACGTTGTGCTATGGGAAAGCCCAAACCCTAATGTTATTGTGCTTGAGTTTTTGAAAATAAGTTTCCCAGGAAAAAACTGGAGACATTGTCTAACACCTTACCGTCTCTCAACGGTTTTAAACATTTTGGAGGGGCTCCACCTTTTAAGGGTAGATGTGTTTATAGTATTGGTAAAAACACCTAAAAAATATTGCGCTGTTGTGAATGTTTTAAATTAACCAATTGTTGTTTGGCAAAAAAAAAAATTGACCCCTACCATTTTCTAAGGGTAGATGTTTTTATATGAAGGTCAAAAGACCTAAATAATATTGCTGCTTGTTGTGAATTTTTAAATTAATAAATTTGTTGTTTTCAAAAAAATTTTGACTCCTACTCTTTTTTGCCGGTAGATGTTTTTTATAGTATTGGTCAAAAGACCTAAAAATATTGCTGCTTGTTGTTGTTTTTTTAAAAATTAATAAATTCTGATTGTAAATAAAAAAATAGCACTAAACTGCGTTATATTTTTAAATCCTAGCTGGACAATCAAAGACCTGGGGAACGCCAACATTTTTGACTATTTGTACAGGATAATTTGCTTACTAACCATAATATATATTTACGAGTATATCTTACCCCTTAAAAGGAAAAAAACCATAACGTATAAGATCATATGTAAGCAAAGTTCCAGGGTTCGATTCCCGGTGCGGGAAAATTTTTTTTTAAGAATAATATTATTAAAAGGGTGAAGAAAAAAAATGCTTATAAAAAAGGAGGAAGCAGCTTTCTCATCACGGTTTGGGAAGACCCCCGCTGCCCCAAGTGCCCCAGAAAGAATGTAACTCTTTCTTTTGGAAAGGGGAAAATTATTGTCGTTAATCTATGTCGCGTGGTCAACGTAAGACTTTAAAGGAATCATTTGGGCCCCCGGGGGGTTTAATTCGTCGCCCCACCAAGTCAATGCCAGGCTTCGTTTCCCTGTATGACTGAAAAGGGTTCAAGGGGGGGAAGGGGACAAGTCCCCCAATTTGAACAAAAAGCGGTCTTACACATGTCGGGGGTTCGAAACCCATATTACCATATTCTGATTTTTTTTTTGGGGAGAGCGGATTCCCGTAAGGTGTTTCCCGTCCATTCGTGCAAATTTGGGGGGTTATTTCCCATGTCTTTCAAAAAAAGTAATTAGTTGCACCAAACCTATGTCAAATGACCCTTTGACTGGTGGCAACACCATGAACCAGGTTCAACCCCTGTCCTTTTTTCTCACACGGTGTGAAGCTTTAGAGTCTACCCACGGCGCCAAAGTGCCAGAAAAAATGAAACATCTCTCCTCCCCCTTTTTGAGGGAGACTTGTATTTCCTGTTAACTTGTCGTTGGCTTTTGTCAATGGCAAGACTTTAAATGAACAGCGGGCCCGGAGGCCAGAAATGTCTGCCCCGCGCCACGTGCCCCAGGCTTCGATTCCTTATGACGAAAATGCTGGTTTAAGGGAGGGGAAACGGCTTTTTCTTAACTAAGGGTCTTACCCCCAAAATGCTTGAGACGGAGATTTATGATTATAAGAGGGTGTAGACGTTAAAAAAAAAACGTTTATAAATTTATACCGCAACATTTAAAAAAAAAAAATCAAAAGAAAAACTATGAAGATCTTGAAATTATGTTGTTATGTTTTAAATATGAAATAATATGCGGACATAAAAATATAACATTAGCTAAAAAATTTTCCATTTCACAAAAATAAAAATTAAACAAATACAAAAACCCGCCTCAGTGCGTAGTTGGTTAAAGCGCTTGTGTTTGAGCTCACTGCTGAGGCTGGAAATCGAGGTTCGAATCTGGGGGGGAATGAGCGTGGTTTTCCAAAACTTTTACTGCCACATTTCATATTAATAGAGCGTTTTTTTAAATAAACTCTTCTGGAAATGGAATTTTAGCTGCAATCCCCCAAAGGAAATATTTAGCTCAAGTTTTTTACACGGCCCCTCACCCCCCATTTCCCTTTTGGCTGAAAGAAGAAGCTGTTTTAATCATTAAGTGATGCATCCCCAACTGTGTTTTTAAATTCATCGGACTTAGAGTGACCTGCACTGAGACTGACTTATAAGAATATGGTTTGTTTTATGGGATAGGAAAAGGGGTTTGGGGGGATAGACGTTAAAAACAAAAAAAAATTTTTACAATATTTTTTGGTCTGAAAAATATATAAAAGGTAAATTTATACGTGAATATTTCAATAATAATTATTAGTAAAACATAACTGATTTTTTTTCAAAATTTATTTACCACAAAAAAGTATACTGGAATTTTTACAATATATAATTTTTTGTATGGACATAACTGGTTTTATTACACAAGTGAAAAGTAAATGTAATATTTACAATAAGGGGAATAGGGGCCTCGGTACAAAAAAATAAATAATTGTAAATAGTTAAAAAAAAAAAATAACAATTAACCTATTTGACTGAAAAAAATATTAAAAACAATTATTAATTTAAAAAAAAATATATACAATCATTTATCAGAAAAAAAATAATAAAAAAACATTATTAGTTTTAAAAAAATTAATATAAAAACAAACTTTTGGTAAATTAAAATATAAAATAATAATTGACTAGAAAAAATCAGGTAGGCAGGGGACTGTACTGGCAAATAAAAAATATAAAAAAAAAAACCCCGGGTGCAAAAAAAAAATAAAAAAAAATGTTGTTTTCATGCAAAAAAAAAAAATAGAAAAAAATCTCAATCTTAAAAATGGTATGTCAGGGAACGTCTAGAGTGAAAAAAAAAAAAAGATATTATTCACCCCGTCTAAAATGATCACCTTTTTTGTGGCGAGCGCGTTACAAGGACTCTGAACCCAAAGGCAACGTTTAAAAAATCATCTTTTTACCCTGGTTTGGTGACACGGGCCGGGGTAGACTTTAGTCTGCGAAAGGGTAATAAGCCCAAAGACCTTTTCTTACAATTTTTGCGGTATCTGTATGTACTTTCCGCACCTTTTTCGTGACCACGCTTTCAAAACTTCAAAATTAACTTTTCCCGGTTCCCCAAGTTTAGGGTGCCCCCGCAAACCTTGCACAAACCGTTTTTGTTTTGGCAGGAAACCCCCAACCAAAACTCGGAAAGCAAATTTTTTGGACCGCCAGTAAAAGGGCTAATGTAGTTTTCCCGACCGAAACCTAAATTTCACGTGGGTCACCTAAAAATCTCCGGTCGGTGGATCCAAATCCCCGGGGCTTCATAAAATAAAACCATCGTTCTGAAAAAAAAACCGTCCCCCAATTGTTAAAGGATGCGTATAAGTGAACCCTGCCAAGGTCGTGTAGCACCCCACCCCCACCTCTGTTAGGGTTGGGGCGCAACGCTCACGGACCCTTTAAATTTGGGGAACATCCTCTCATTAATCATGACGCTGTCCAGGTGATTTCGGTCGTAGGTACTGTGGCCCCTGAAGTCTTTTGACAAGGGCAGTGTGGTAAATGGGGTCTTTCCCCAAAAATTCCCTATGAATTAAAAAAAGTTTAGCCAATGCGGAGCCCAGGTTTTTAAAAAACAGAGCCGAGTCGAGTTTTACCCCTTCCCTTTTCCCAAAATTTTAAATGTATGCAACTTTTCCTCCTGTAGGTCACCACTCTGGCCACCCGGGCTTTTTGTTTAATTTTCAAAAAAGTTCCCATGTCCCCGTAAACAACCCTCCAGAAGCTCTGACGGTCAAAAACAATACTTTGTACTCCCACACTTCGGCACTCTTCAAGGGTTAGCCTTTTAAACGGTTTTTGGGATCTCGTCAATCCCCCAGACGTTAACAGATTTTTTTGTCGTTGTGCGCACCGCCCTTTTTTTCTCCTCCCCGCATTTTCCCGCACAAGATAACATTAAACTTGTCTGCATCCCGGTAGGCAAAACGGGGAGGAATAATCTCGGGAGGCGTCAGTAACTTTGGCTATGCCTTCTCTTTATCTATAGAGGACAATTTGGTTCCAAGTGAATTTGGGGGGGCCGAAGGGGAAATTTTTTGTACTTGGGGAAAACGTATGGGAAAAAATGAACACCTCCAATACTTTATCTCCCCCACAAGAAAGGGCTTTTTTTGGAAAACTTTATACAATTTGTACGCCCCCCAAAGAATGCATCCCCGGGACTGAAGGTTTTGGTAACACCCCGTGCCCGGGGTACAAATTGCTGCAAGTCCCTTTTTGTGCGTTTCATGATTAAACAGCACCCACATCTTACACCTGTGGGCATTCTTAAACTTTTCCAAACAAACCATGTCGCTTCATAAGCGTCCCAGGTCTCGTGGGGGCTATTTTTTACGGGGTGGGCCGTCGGGGACCCGAGAGGGGACCCGTGCCAATAACAGCCCCAAAACGAAACAGGGTTATCTCCAGCTTTTAAAACAAAAGTTAAAACGTCGCCCTAAACATATTCCCCCACGGCCGTTTTTCCCGCGAAGAATAGAGACACCGCGTTTTGGCCCCCCCGCAAGCCATTTTCAGCGACGTGGGGACGTTGGGCGCCCGATAGCCACCCTTAGGGGGTAATACCGAAGTATTTCCCTTTAAAAAACTTCGGCGGTAAACCCAAAAGGCGCCCCGCTACTCACGCCTCTCTAAAGGGTCCCCTTTCTTTTCCATGAGCATCCTCTAAACTTCAGGCAGGGTTCCCTAGGATCTCTAATTTCACACAAAACATTCCAAAATCGCGTTTAAAAACAAAGACAAGTTATTTTGACAACGCGTCATACCCCTTCTCAAGGCCCCTTTCCCTCACTGACATCTCGCCCATGCCTAGTCTCCTTTGGCGGCAAGGGACCCCCTATACCCCGGTTTTTTTTTTATTGAAAAAAGGGGGGAAAACCCCCTTTCCCAAAACTCGTCCCCAAACCCAAAGTTTTTGGGGAATTTGGGCAACGATATGGGGGGGAAAAGTTTTAGTGATCAATAAAATGGAGTAACCGTAACGCATGGGCATGATTTTCCCCCCGTTCATTAAAGTTTGGAGTCCCTTTTTTTTTCCTCCCTCATGTTTTTAAAAAAAAATTTTCCCTCAAGGATTTTTTGGTTATGGCGAGGGGGGTATATCCCTTAAATTTGAAATTTTTAAATTTGAACAAAAAATTCGAAAAAATTGGGGATTGTGGTACACCCCTTTAATATGCGGTTACGCCCCCACAGTCGGTCAAAAGTCATTTGGGATCTATAGAACACAAGCCTTACAACACGTTTGCCGACACGAGGTTTGGTTTGTGCAAGTATGCCCGCCGCACCTTGAAAAAGAGTTTCTTTCTGCATTCAAAGTATAGATAAAAACATAATACTCTTTTCCCCGTGACGGCTTTGAGGGCCTGTTTCAATAACAGAAATGACCAAAAAGACGATGGGTTTCGCATACTCTACAAAAAGTCCTAACACCTAGGAAAATTTGATTTTTTCCAAATAAAAAAAGCCCCTACCTCGAAACCTTTTTGACTCAAGACCGATCCCGTGACCGCGAAAAAACCGGGGGCGTTTATGGTTTTCAAAGCAGTCTGATTTTTTGAACCAACCCCCCCACTTTACAGACCACAGACGGCCCCTACAAACCGCTTTAGGTGGCACTTTTTTCACGCGGAAATTTAACTTGTGTTTTTTTAAACTGAACGACACACGGGACTCACGGCAAAAATACGACATTAAATGCGGGTGTCAAGGTTTTGACTCAAAATGGTTTTGCTTTTCCGTGAAAATACAAAAAAGGGCCCCTTTTAAAAGGGAAAGTTCGGAGGGAGTAGGCCCCTCATCAAGCCTGTCTCCCCCCGTTCCCTGAACACGGTGATTTTGTATTCGAAAGGTATGCTTTAAAAGTTTCACTCAGTGGCCCACCACCTTTCAAAAGATTCACCGGGCATCCGGCATAGTTCCTTGCTTTGGTTTTGAATAGGTCGACCCCTTTTGATTTGTCTAAAGGGTTCACTCCCCTGCATCCGGTCCTTTTTTTATCACATATAGCTTTTGGGGACAAACCAACCGGGCAAACAAAAGGGGTCGTCATTTGAATCGTATGATCCCCTTTTTATTACGGGTTATGGTTGCGGGGGAGAGTTACACAATAACTCCACTCCCCCCAGGTCCCTTTAAAATGGGAGAGTTTAACTACAATGGTGCAGTACTCAAAAACAAACTATTACTCTGCAACACCCACTTCGTTATCAAGCACTGTCTACGCTAGCGGTTGCTCCTAAATGAGACATACACAGGGGTTAACGTTAGTCAGTCTACTCAAAAAAAAAGCCTACTGGTCATCGCGTAACGCCATGGTCCCGCAACCGTGGAGCAAATTGTAATTTGTTCTTCAAGCCAGCTTAAGCGCACGATCGCTTGCGGTGCACCAAGATGTACGGGAATTTCCTTAAACCCGTATAAAAGAAACCCTCAAAAGTTTAACCTCCTTTTTGATGATGCGAAGAGGGACGCCATTTTGAATTCCCCCTCCCATTCACCCGGGGCCCAATTTGTTTTTTAGGGGCAAACGACGGTCCCCCTACCAGTCCCCGGCCCCCTCTCCCCCGCCGCCGCCCCCCGCCGGGGCCCCGAACCCGTTCCCTGCGTAGAGGCCGGGGTGAAGATGTTCCCGGGTTGCAGGGGAAAAGGGGCTCGAACCCCTTTTTCTGGGGCGGGGGGGTGCGACTACATAGGGCTGGAGGGGCCACCGTGGTGATGGTGGTCTGTGGGATCCCGCCATTTCCCGGCCCAATTTGCAAAAAAATGTCAAAGTAAGCCTTGTTACAACAGGGGCATATTTTTTTTTTTTAAAATGTATAAATGTTTAAATTTTTTTAATTGCTTAGAAATAACAGGAAATTTTCAAAGTGAGCAGCGTTTGCGGGGGGGAGAGGAAAAATTTTTCTCTAGTTTCCTTGTAAGATTGAACCTAAATCATTTTTAATACTTTTTTTATTTTATTAATTTTTAGCATGTTTTAATTTTTTAATTCTTAAGACGTAACCGACATTTAAAAGTGCTCAGAAATTTGGGGGAGGGAAGTGAAAAAAATTGTCTTAGTTTTCCTTGTAAAAATTGAAGCTCAAACTCATTCTTTAAACTTTTTGTATTATTATTATTATTATATCTTTTAGCAGCGAGATTTCTCTTAAGTACTTTTCGCTTTAATTGTTTAACTACGAAAATGTTTTAATTTATTAAAAAAAAGCTGATTATGCCGCGTAAAAGAATTTATAGCTATGATTAGATGTTGTTTTAACGCCTGCAATGGGGTGGATTCAAAACCCCCCGCACTTAAACAAAGAAGTTTAAAAACCCCTTAAAAAAGGGGGATAAAATTTGAGTTTATAACACTTTTTTTTAAATCGGGGGGAAAAAAATTTTAACCCTTTTCAAAAAAAATTTGTTTGGTTTTTTCATAAGACTAGCTTTTCCTTTATTGAAATTGTATCTAGAGGGAGCTGTTCCTTAACATGCATTTCTTTATTATAAAATAAGCACAAATTTAAGATTTTTGGTTTGGCGGTAAAAAAAAAGCCCGGGAATAAATGAAAGGGAAAAAACAGCCCTTAATAAAATACATTTTACTATATTTAAACCCGCAACCCGGAAAAAATACAAAGAACCTAAAAAAATTTTTACTGGGAATTTAAAAAAAATACCCCCAAAGTGTAGCCAAAAAATTAACAAGAAGAATAAATTCATTTTAAACCCCCGTTTGGATTTTGAACCCGGCACGCTACATAATTTTTTTAAATTGGTTTTCTATTACACACATAAAAAAGTGTAGGACTTATTTAAAGCAGAGGAACGTGACGCAAAGTTTGATTACAATTTTTGACTTTGTACAGAATGAACCCTACCAGAGACACTAAAATGATACTAGATCACATTGTAAAAAAAACAATTTAAATTTTTTTGTTTTGAACCCCGGGGCCCTTATTGAACAAAAAATTTACTAAACCCGTATTTTCGCTTATCCCAGAGGAATTAACAAGGACTCCCCCCCCAAGGGTCAGAAAAAATCATCAGGTAGGATTTTTAATAAAAAGTTAAGTAGCAAAATGTTTTCCCCGCTCTAAACTGTAAAACCCCCGTTTTTTTTAACACTAAACGAGTTACAAGCTCACGTAGCAATTTTTTTCGATCGAGGGGGCGATAAAAAGGATTTTTGCGGAAGAGAAAGCACCTGCCTAAGTAATGAGAAGGTACTTTCATTGCAGTCGGTCAAGGGGTCCAAATTGCCAAACAGGGAGGGCATTTCCCCTGGCGACAGGGGGAGGGGTAGGGGGGGCGGGGCAAAGAACAGGGAGAGGGCCGGGGGGACATCAGGCGCGTGAGTGGGACCGATTCGTAAGGGGGCCCCCGGGGGAGCGAGTCTCTACAACTGACGGGATGCCCCCCGAAGCCCCTTTGTCTAAACCGTACGGATCCCCGTAGTTGAAATTAAAAAAATACAAAATTTAATTGCATTTCAGGAAAAAAAAAACCAACAAAACTCCATTATATGTTTTTTGTCGTTTTACCCTCGACGGTTAGCATCAGCGTTGCAAATTCCTTTTATCGAACTAGCAGCGGTCCGGCTTTGGGGTCCTCCGTTGTAGATCCCCCCCAAACATGGGGGGCCAATAACAAAAAAAAAAAGACACCCTGTACCCCCACTGATTTTTCAACAAAAAAACCCCCTTAAAATTTCAGAAAAAAATTACCCAAATTTTGAAAATTTTCTACGAATCGAAAAAATTTTTTTATGTTCGCGGCGTCAATACAAATTGAAATGACCCAAATTAATGACGGGTTATTATTTTATTTCAAAGAGCCGCCGTCTGTAAAGACCCAATACTCTAATGTGTCCTGCCATGCGCAAAAAAAACCGTCCATAAATCCCTTTTTAAATTTCCCCTTTTTTCAGTAGTCGGGATCGACCCCGAAGTGGACGGGGGTGCCGTCGATGCTCTTTCCCTGCCCCTTTAAAAAAGAAAAATGACCCTGACACGGAAGAAAACCCCGGAAACTCAGGGGCAAGCAAAAAAGGGGAAACCCCAAGGGGGCCCGGGTTTGGAACTTTTTAAACCCTTTCCTTTTAAAAATTTTAAATTTGGGGTTTTTGGGGAAAAACCAAAACAAAGTATAAAGCAAAAGCTACTTTTTTGGCGGCAGTATCATCAACATACTTTCTCGGATGCGTTTTTATTTTCCCCCACACAGGAGCGAATTTTTAAGGGGGCACTGCCCCGCCCGGGGGGGGCGGGGTTTTTTTCCCGGGTTTTGGGACAGAAAACCCCCCGGGGTCACCCCCCCGAAAAAAAAGACCCCAAAAGGTTTTTTTTTTTTTTTTCCCCCCCTTCGGGAAAAGCGGGTACAAATTTTTGCCCCCCATCTACTTTGCGGGGGCATTTTTGGTTTTTTTTTTGAACACGAGGGGGGAAACGGGGAAACTATCCCCAAAAATTAAATACCCTGTTTTTAACCCTTTACCTTTCCTTAAATATTAACAAAATTTTTCTATTTTTTTTTATTTACAACAACAATTTAAAATTTTTTAAACGAATTTTTTTTTTGGGCTTTGCCGACTGTTGGGACTTTAGTATGAATAGGGGGTTTTGCCTGTTTTTAAAATATCTTTATACACATGACTTTTAAAATTGAATATGTTAAATATGAGTATTTTGCAGAATTTTTTTGCTTTTTACCCCAAAAAATTTTTTAGCGATCACCGACTTGACGTATGAAAAAGGGTTTTTGGGCCGTTTAAAAATCAAGGGGGCCCCTATGATAAATACTCAGCAAATTTTTTAAAAAAAACCTTAATTTTTTTTTTTTATTTTTTTAAAATTCCAAAACCCCTTTTTTTTAAAAATGGATTTTGATGCCCTAGGGGCCCAAACAAGCACGACAAAACCCGTACGGGGAATTTAAAAAAAAAATTTTAATATTAAATTTAAATAATTAAAACCTTTTCAATGTTCCTAGTTAAATACCCAGGGGAAAAAAAAACAGGCGGCTAGCTATTTTAAATACTCACAAATTGTTTTAAAAAAAAACCTTTCCGCCCCTTTTTTTTTTTGTAAATTCCAAAAAATTTCATTAACAAACGGGTTTCGATCCCCTAGGGCCGAAACAAACGACAAAACCCCGTAAAGGGGAAAATTTAAAAAAATTTTAAAAAATAAAAATATTAAATAATTATAAAAACCCTTTTCACATGTTTTTCCATGTTAAAAAACCCCAGGGGGGAAAAAAAAAAGGCGGTAAAATTTTGATAACATAAATAATAACCCTTTTTAAAAAGTTTTTTAAAAAAAAAAAAACTAGGAAAAAAAACGGTGCTTAGGGAGTATGCTTTTTCTATATAACCCCCTTTTAAAACCCTGTGGCATTCTTTAGTTACTGCAATTAAACTAAATACCCGTTTTCCCAAAATTTGTTATTCGATACAATTACGAGGATTTTCCCCTTTTTTAAATTTTTCTTTCTTTTCCCTCTTGCAAAAGGGGAGAGAAATTTTTAAAATGGTGAATTTTTTCGGGTTATCCCCATTTTAAAGGGGGGAAAATAACTAATCGGGGCCCTCGGTAAAAATTTAGTAATTTGATGGTCCCGGGGTTTTCCAATCTGACAAAAAAAAAGAAATTTTCAAACAACACAAAGAAAAAAAATTCACCCAAAAAAAAAGGGGGCCCCAAAAACACCCCCCATTATCCCCGAAAAGGAACTCTCCAAAAGGGGGTTTTGGGATTGAAAGTGGGGTTTTAAAATTTTTTTTTGGGGGGAAAATTGAAAATTTAAAATTTAAAAATTTTTCCCCGTTTTGGATTTGGGGTTGAAGCGCTTTTTGGGCCCCCCCCCTTTTTAGGGAAGAAAAGCAATCTGCCCTTTTTTAAAGGGACTTTTTATAGTGCCTTAAAAGGGGTCTATTTTTTGGGAAAAAAAAATCCCAAGGGGGAAAGGGGGTTTTTTTCTCGGACTCCCCCCCGAAGGAAAACCCGGGGGGGGGGGAAAACCCGGGAACAACCCCCGGGCCCCCCGGGAGGGGTGGGGGGGGAAAATTAAAGGCGAGTTGGGCATAAAAACCCCCCGAGCCATTTGTATTTTTAAAAACCCCATCCGGGGGAGAAAGGCCCTGGGGCGCGGGGGGCTCTACTTTTTCAAAAAAAACTACACCCCCCCCTTGATAAAAAAAAAAAACCCCCCTCCCACCCCAACGGGGGAAAAAAGTGGGGCGAGTGGCTCATGCTTCAGCAAAAAACAACCCGCGCCCTAAGATGAATTTAAAAAAAAATTACCCCCAAAAATAACCCAAGCCCAAACCTACCAAATTTAAAAAATTAAAAAAACAAAAACAATTAACTATAATTTAAAAAAAAAAAACCAAAATGTCCCGGGTTTGTAAAGGGGGGGGGGAAAACCCCAGCCCCAAACAAAAAAAATAGGGCCGGAAGGAGGGGGGGGGGAAAGGGGGAGCAGCCCAAACACAGAGAAAGGGGGCCCCCGGGCCCTGACCCCAAAAAACCCCCCAAAAACCCCTGTTTTTTTTTTGCCATCCCCCCCTTTTCATAAAAACCCAAAACAAACCCCAAAACACTTGGGTTACGGGAAAAGGGGGGGGGAAAGAGCTGGAAAATTCGGAACAAAAAATGCCTGACAACTTTTTTAAAAAAATTTTTTTACTTTTCCTGACCCTTTTAGAAAATGGGGGTTTTTTTTTCGCGCACCTTTTTTTTTGCTCCCAAAAGGGGGTTTTTGGGAAAATTTATTCACAAAAACTTAGTTTCATTGGGGGTTTCCCGGGGGGTGTGTCCTGCTATTCCAAAATGCGTTTGGGTTGTGGGGTTCCCGGCCCTCATAAAAAGGGGAAAGCTTAGGGTTTTTTTTTTCCTCATGGTCCCAATCCTTTTCATCCGTATTTTTTTTCCCAAATTGGGCGCTAAAAAAACACCTTTTTTTGGGTTTTTTTTTCCTTTTTCCCCATCGGGAAATTTTATTAGGGTTTATTTAAAAGGGTTTTTTGACATATTAAATATTAAAAAAACCCATGCAAAAAATTTTTGGGTTTCTTTGGGGAATTTTTTTCCATAGAAAAATCCGTCACGAAAGTTTTTTAAACCGGGGAAACGTTCGAAAAATAATTTTTTTTTATTTTGGGGGGGGGGTTTTTAACACCCTTTTAAAAAATCCTTTTTTTGTTAAAAAAGAAATATTTTTAATTCCTTTTAAAATTAAAAAAAAAAACTAAACTTTTAAAAATTTTTAAAAATTTTTTTTTTTAAATAAAATTTTTTTTTAAACCAAAACAAAAAAAATTTTAAACATAAATTTAAAAAATTTTTCCCTTTTTTTGGGATGGTTTTTTGATTTTTTTAATAAGTGGGGGAAAAACAATAAAACCTGCGTGTCTGATGTTGAAAAAAATTTGTTTACCGTCATTTAAATCATATGGTTTGATTCGCCGTCGCCATTTAAGATATTTTGGTAAAGTTTTTTAAAAGAAGTGTGAATTTTTTTTTTTAAAATGAATAAAACTATAAAAAACTTTGTGTCCAACCTCAAATAAATATATAAAAAATTGGCCAAATTTACTGTGGTTAAATATCAATTAATTTTTACCACTTTTTTTCATTAAAGCCCATCCAAAAAGGATTATTCAGCTTTTGGGCGAGTATATATTAGGGACTATTCTTGTAACATTTTGAGCTGTCATCCAAGAAAATTTAGGTGTGATTGAATTAACACTACCCGGGTAGTCTTTTGTAAATAAAAAAATGTCATCGAGGAATACTTTATTGGTAATATTAAGGTATTTAAATAATTTAGTTTATCTACCCCAATACCCCACCCCAGTTTATTATCTTTTTTACTTTTTGAAATTTTTCAAAAACCCCCCCCCTTCCCTTCAACCCCTTAGGGGTTGGTTTTAAAAAAAAACACAAAAAAGGTTCTAGAACCTCTCTTCAATTTTCTTTCAGATAAAGTGGTTTGGAACATACATACATAGTGCATACGTACATACACACGCATACACGCACACACGCAGGGTACGCGTGCGCACACATACCCACATAGCAAAAAAAACATACACACACACAACGCCATAAATACACATATGCTCACAAAATTCCATGTCTCGTCCCGAGCGATGTCTGAACTATCAAACATTGACATTTCGGCAACTTAACTGCCATTTTTTTGGAATAATTATTTTCTTTAAGTCCAGATTATCTTTAAAATATCAAAACAAATACTTTTTTATTTTTTAGTTGTGTTTATTCCAGCATCATCCTTTTGACTTTAAATTTTAATTATACATTTTAAAGGGCCATTAAAATTTTGACTTTTAAAACCCAATTTTATAAAATTTAAACAAACCCAATTTATAATAAATAGGGTTTTGCATTTTAACGTGCCTTTTTATTTTTTTACCATGTTCGTAGTTCAAACATGGCGTAGCTACAGAGGCGATTGGACAGTCGCTCCGGGGGGGGTGGGCCAACGGGGAAAGGGGGGTGGGAAAGAACTGGAAAATGTATATTTTCGGGGAAGCTCAAGTCTATGAAAAATTATTTAGTAAAAACATCGCATTTTTGGTAGGGGTAAAAAGGGGGAAAATGGGAAGAAAGGTCCTTAACAAAAACAAACATGGTTAATGGCAATAATGAGTTTGTTCGTGTTTCAAATGTTTGAAACCTCTTTTTTTAAATGACTCAGGGGACCAAGAAATTCTAACTCGGAAAACCTCTATACCCCAAGACATCTCTCCTAACTTAGGCCAACACTGTAAGCTTAAAACTTGTTTTTCAACCATTTGAAAAACTTTGAAGTATTTGAGCCTTTCCCAACTGTGATCGGGGGTGCTCAAACTGGGGCCAGCTTTTCCGGGTGTTTTGAGTGCGTGCCTCATCTTTTGACAATGCCCGTTACATCCGCAAGGCGAAGATCATTTTCAAAACGAAAATTATCAAAAACATCTTCGCAGTGCCATGCGCAGGGGCGCTGATTCTCTAGCAATGATCTCCATCGGCGGGCCAGACTTAAAGACACCCTCTCAAAAATTTGCAAGTGCCAAAAACAGAAAAAAATTTAATATGCAATTTTGAGTTCCTCCAACAATTTTTGAAGATTTTTACTAAAAAATTTTGTCTTTAAAATTTTATTTTATTTTTTTGAAGGATTTTGTGTTTTGTAGCCTATTTTTTAAACAATTTCACTTTTAAATTTTTTGATGTATACCCAAATTAATGTCCTATCGACAAAAAAGAAGGCCAAAAAACGTAAAAGATAAACTTTTTTTAAAAAAACTATATCGTTGTGAATAATGTTCCGTTATTTTTGTTATTTTTACCCCCTCGGGCGTAGTTAGCTAACGCGTTGTCGTTTTGACCGACTGCTGAGGACGGGGGGTGAGTTCGAATCGGTCGGGTGAACTGGGGGTGGCTTTTCCCAAATGGTTTTTTCCCCCTCCCTCCACGCAAATCGGGTTTTCTTCCTCCTATTAAACCTTTCCCCAATTCCTAATCCATTAGCTTATTAGTATTTAAAGCGTATAACCCGAAGGGGTAGAAGACCGGTGCTAAAATTTATAATATTATTTTAAACGTTTTTTTATGTGATCAAAAATAAATGACAAATGTTATCTTTTTTAAAATACTCTTTTTTTTAGTTCCAAAGGTACCTGGTGGTCTAGGGGTAAGGTCAGATTTCAGCTGGGGGCCCGGGTTTTTCGACCTGGGCCCGGGAAAAGATTTATCTGTTTTCCCAAACCCCTTTCCTTCACCTCTGACAAGACATCTTTAATGTGGGAATCCCCGGCCTCCACCGTGTTTCGGATTCCACGTTAAACGTGGGCCCTTTCATTTAAACCACAATCACCCTCCCTTTACACATTACGTAAGTCGATAACCCGAAAAAAGAAACGCGGTGCAAAAATAAAATATTATTCCAAAACCCCCAAAAAATTTTAGTTTTTATATTGTGTAAAAGTAAAAAACTAAAAATTTATTTCAATAAACATACATTTCAGTAAAGCACAAAAAAAAATTTAAATTTTTAATTTTTTTCTTTAGGGAAACAAGAAAAATTTAAAAACCCACAACATAAGCATTTTTAAAGTCAGTTTTAATCTGTTAGTTTACTTAAATTTATAGGTGTTAGGGTTTTCATTTAAATTTTTTGGATGGAAACAATGGGGGGGGGGGGGGGGGGGCAAGTTAAACCGCTCCAGGGCGCTTCAACAATCTTTTGGTTTTCAAAAAATTTTGTAACTCGTATACTTTATTTTGATAACGTTTTAAATATTTTTAGCCAATTTATTTTTTACAAAAAATACAAAAATATAGAGATTCTAAACCAAATAATTGAATAAAATTATTTTAAAACAGTGAGAAGGAATAATTTTGGCAACAAAAATTAACGTTTAAATTACATAGTCGTACATTTTGGGGTTTGTACATCGGATAGTCTAAAAGGGCACCAAGACTCGTGACGGTTGCACTCGTTCAAACACTTTATTACCATTGAAAAAAACACATCCCCCCACTTGGTGATTTTCGGAGTGCCCCCCCAGACAAGAATGTCCACTGATTGTTCAACATGAGATATAAGAGAAAACGCTCAGCAATGGTGGAAAAACAGGAAACGAAATGTTCACACACTTGACCTTGGGCCACATGCGAAGCACCAAACTCTATTTCCCGCCAAAATAAAGTGTCGCCATACCAGACGGGGAGTGGTGGGGTTGTTGAAGGCCGTTGTGGCCTTTGCGATACTGGGTCGGGGGCCGCGGCACGTGGAGCTTCGAGTAGCTCTTTCGAGCAATTTGTAGCGTTTTTGTGCTTGCTTGCTTTCGTGATTGCTCACACGCTACAAACAAGTTCTCGTTCCCCAAAGAGGAAACAATGTTTCTTTCATCCATTTCAAATGAGTTACAGTTTGTCAACATTGTCGACAACAAACAACGTGGGTGAGGTAAATTTGTGCCAAAGGGGGATAGGAAAACAACCCCCCAAAACCCAGAAACTTCAAACCTAACGTAAGTAGGGGAAGGCTAGTAAAATAAACTCCAAACATAACATAACCCAAGACTGATAGGAAAACAAACCCCAAACCTAACACTCCAAACCTAACATAATCCAGTACTGATAGGAAAAAAAATCCCCAAACCTAAAAATAAATCCAGTACTGATAGTAAAATAATCCCCCAAAACCCAGACACTCCAAACCTAACAAATCCAGTACTGATAGGAAAATAATCCCCCAAAACCCAAACACTCCAAACCTAACATAATCCGTACTGATATAAAACAATCACCAAACCCAGAAACTTCCAACCCAACTTAGTAAGGGTGTGCTAGTAGAATAATCCCCAAGCCTAGAAACTCCAAACCTAACATAATCCAGGACTGATAGTAAAACAGTTTCCCCAAACCTAGAAATTCCAAACCTACATAACCCAGGGCTGATAGGAAAAATAATCCCCAAATCTAGAAACTCCAAACCAACGTAACCCAGGGCTGATAGGAAAATAATCCCAAACCCAGAAACTCCAAACCTAACGTAAACCAAAAGGGCTGATAGGAAAATAATCCCCAAACCTAGACACTCCAAACCTAACATAATCCATACTGATAGTAAAAAAATCCCCAAAAACCCAGACACTACAAACCTAACATAATCCAGTACTGATAGTAAAATAATCCCCAACCTAGAAACTCCAAACCTAACGTAACCCAGGGTTGATAGGGAAAAAAATCCCCAAACCCAGAAACTCCAAAACCCAACGTAACTCAGGACTGATAGGAAAACAATCCCCAAACCCCAGAAACTCCAAACCTAACGTAACCCGGACTGATAGGAAAATAATTCCCCCAAAACCCCGAAACTCCAAACCTAACGTAAAAACCCCCGGACTGATAGTAAAACAATCCCCAAACCTAGAAACTCAAACCAAACATAACCCAAGACTGATAGGAAAACAATCCCCAACGTAGAAATTCCAAACCAATGTAACCCAGGACTGATAGGAAAATAATCCCCAAAAACCCAGAAACCCAAACCTAACGAAACCCAGGACTGATAGGAAAATAATCCCCAAACCTAGAAAATCCAAACCTAACGTAACCCAGGACTGATAGGAAAACAATCCCAAACCTAGAAATTCCAAACTTAACGTAACCCAGGAGGCCAGGACTGAAAAGAAAACAAACCCCAATCCTAGAAACTCCAAACCAATGTAAAACCCCGGACTGATAGGAAAAATATCCCCAAACCAGAAACTCCAAACCTAACGTAACCCAGGACGTAGTAAAACAATCCACCAAACCTAGAAACATCCAACCTAACTTATAAGGGTGCGCTAGTAGAATAATCCCCAAACCCAGAATCTCCAAACCTAACGTTACCCAGGACTGATAGTAAAACAATCCCCAAAAACCAGAAACTCCAAACCTAACTAAAACCAAGACTGATAGGAAAACAATCCCAACCTAGAAACTCCAAACTTTAAAGTAACCCAGGACTGATAGGAAAACAATCCCCAATCGTAGAAATTCCAAACCCAATGTAACCCAGGACTGATAGGAAAAATCCCCAAACAGAACCCCAAACCCAAAACCCAAACCTAACGTAACCCAGGACTGATAGAAATAATCCCCAACCTAGAAATTCAAACCAACGTAACCCAGGACTGATAGAAAATAATCCCAAACCTAGAAACTCCAAACCTAACGTAACCCAGGACTGATAGGAAAATAATCCCCAAACCCAAACTCCAAACCTAACATACCCAGACTGATAGGAAACAATCCCCAATCCTAGAAACTCCAAACCTAATGTAACCCAGGATGATAGGAAAATAAATCCCCAAACCCAGAAACTCAAACCTAACGTAACCCAGGACTGATAGTAAAACAATCACCAAACTAGAAACTTCCAACCTAACTTAGTAAGGGTTGGCTAGTAGAATAATCCCAACCTAGAAACTCCAACCTAACATAATCCAGACTGAAGTAAAACATCCCCAAACCTAGAAATTTCCACCAACATACCAGGACTGATAGGAAAATAATCCCCAACCTAGAAACTCCAAACCTAACGTAGTAGGGTAGCTAGTAAATAATCCCAACCTAGAACTCCAAAACCCTAATGTAACCCAGAACTGATAGGAAAATAATCCCCAAACCCAGAAAACTCCAAACCTAACGTAACCCAGACTGATAGGAAAATATCCCCAAACCTAGACACTAAACCTAACATAATCCATACTGATAGTAAAATAATCCCCAAACCTAGACACTACAAACCTAACATAATCCAGTACTGATAGTAAAATAATCCCCAAACCAGAAACTCCAAACCTAACGTAACCCAGGATTGATAGGAAAACAATCCCCAACCCAGAAATTCCAAACCTAACGTAACCAGGACTGATAGAAAACAATCCCCAAACCTAGAAACTCCAAACCAACGTAACCAGGACTGATAGGAAAACAATCCCAAACCCAGAAACTCCAACCTAACAAACAAGATGATAGTAAAACAACCCCAAACCTAGAAATTCCAAACCTAACGTAACCCAGAAATGATATAAAACAATCCCAAACCTAGAAATTCCAAACTAACGTAACCCAAGACTGATAGTAAAACAATCCCAAACCTAGAAATTCAACCTAACGTAACCCAGGATGAAGTAAAACAATCCCCAAACCAGAAACTTCAAACCTAACGTAACCAGACTGATAGTAAAACAATCCCCAAACCTAGAAATTCCAAACCTAACGTAACCCAGGACTGATAGTAAAATATCTCCAAACCTAGATACTCCAAACCTAAGTAACCAACTGAAGTAAAAATCCCCAAACCTAGAAATCCAACTTACAACCCGAAGATAGTAAAATAATCCCAAACTAGAAACTCCAACCAAGTAACCAGGACTGATAGAAAAAATCCCCAACCTAGAAATTCCAAACCTAACTAACCAGGACGATGAAAAATCCAACCTAGAACTCCAAACCTAACGTAACCAGGACTGATAGAAAACAACCCCAAACTAGAATTTAACCTAACTAACCCGCTGAAGAAAAAATCCCCAACCTAGAAACCCAACCTAAGAAAAACCCCTATATAAAATCCCAAACAGAAATCCAAACCAAGAAAGGGCAAAAAAAAACCCCAAAAAAAAAATAAAAACCCCAAAAAAATCCCCCAAAACCCAAACTAAAATAACCGGAAAGGAAAAAACCCCTTTAAAATTCCCAAAACCCGATGATAAAAAAACCCAAAAAACCCAAAATAAATCCCCCAAAACTGAAGAAAAAACCCCAAACCAAAACTCCAACTAATAACCAGACTGTAAAAATCCCAACAGAATTCCAACCAAGTAACCCAGACTGATAAAAATCCCCAACCGAACCCAAACCTAATAACCCAGGTGAAGAAAAAATCCCCAAACCAGAAACTCCAAACCTACGTAACCCAGTATAAAAAATCCAACCTAGAAATTTAACCAATTTAAAGGGCCCTTTGAAACCCAACCCAGAACCCAACCTAAACGTAACCCAGGACTGATAGAAAAAATCCCCAAACCAAAACTCCAAACCTAACTAACCCAGGACTGATAGGAAAACAATCCCCAAACCAGAAACTCCAAACTAATGTAACCAGGACTGATAGGAAAACAATCCCCAAACTAGAACTCCAAACCTAATGTAACCCAGGACTGATAGAAAATAATCCCCAAACCCAGAAACTCCAAACCTAACGTAACCCAGACTGATAGAAAAAATCCCCAAACCTAGAAACTCAAACTTCGGATAGAAACCCACTGATAAACCAACGAGACGGATGATAGGAAAACAATCCCCAATCGTAGAAATTCCAAACCCAATGTAACCCAGGACTGATAGGAAAATAATCCACAAACCCAGAAACCCCAAACCTAACGTAACCCAGGACTGATAGGAAAATAATCCCCAAACCTAGAAACTCCAAACCTAACGTAACCCAGGACTGATAGGAAAACAATCCCAAACCTAGAAATTCCAAACTTAACGTAACCCAGGAGGCAGACTGATAGAAAAACAATCCCCAATCCTAGAAACTCCAAACCTAATGTAACCCAGGACTGATAGGAAAATAATCCCCAAACCAGAAACTCCAAACCTAACGTAACCCGGACTGATATAAAACAATCACCAAACCTAAAAACTTCCAACCTAACTTAGTAAGGGGGCGCTAGTAAAAATAATCCCCAAAAACCCAGATACTTCCAAACCTAACGTTACCCAGGACTGATAGTAAAAACAATCCCCAAACCTAGAAACTCCAAACCTAACAAACCCAAGACTGATAGGAAAAAAAATCCCCAAACCAGAAACTCCAAAATTTAAAGAACCCCCGGACTGATGGAAACAACCCCAAACAAAAATTCCAAACCAAGTAACCCGGACATAGAAAAAATCCCAACCCAGAAACCCCAAAACCAAAACCCGGATATAGGGAAAAAATCCCCAAACCAGAAACTCCAAACCTAACGTAACCCCGGGCTGATAGAAAACAACCCAAACCCCGAAAATTTTCCCAAATTTAAAGTAACCCAGGACGAAGGAAAACAATCCCCCAAACCTAGAAACTCCAAAATAATTTTTCCCCCGGGCTGAAGAAAAAATCCCCAAACCCAGAAACTCCAAACCTAACGTAACCCAGGAGTAGTAAAAAACCCAAACCAGAAACTCCAACCCAAATGTAAGGGGCCAAAAGGGAAAAAAACCCCAACCCAAACTCCAAACCAACGTAAACCCGGGCTGAAGTAAAAAATCCCCAAACCTAGAAAATCCAAACCAATAACCCCGGACGAAAAAAAAAATCCCCAAAAACCCAAAAAAAAAAAACTTCTCCCCCCAAAAATAAACCTGAACCCAGGACGATAGGAAAAAACCCCCAAAACCCGAAACTCCAAACCAAAAAACCCGGACTGTAGAAAAAATCCCAAACCAGAAACTCCAAAACCCAACTAACCCAAATGATAGGGAAAAAAATCCCCAAACCAGAAAATCCAAAAATAATGTAACCCAGGACTGATAGGAAAAAATCCCCCAAAAAAATCCCAAAACCCAAGTAAACCCCCGGACGATAGGAAAAAAATCCCCCAAAACCCCGAAACCCAAACCTAACTAACCCAGCTGAAGAAAAAATCCCCAAACCAGAAACCCAAACCTAACGTAACCCCGGGCGATAGGAAAAAATCCCCAAACCAAAACCCCAAAATAACGTAACCCAGGACTGATGGAAAAAAAACCCCCAAAAAAAACTCCAACCAAAAAACCCCGGACTGATAGGAAAAAAATCCCCCAAAAATAGAAACTCCAAACCTAATAAACCCCGACTGTTTTAAAAAAACCCCAAACCCAAAATCCAAACCAACGTAAACCCCG
>JBCFYV010003441.1:0-27500 GCA_039000515.1 Timema cristinae
TTTAACTTTTAATAGTTTCTTTGACCCCCACTTTTTATTTGGGTTTTTCAGGGACTAAGGGCCCCCCAGAAAGGTATGGATTGTATACCCTACCCAATTGATCCTTCAAGAACATTCAAAATATGACTGAAGTAATGTTCTATCAAAATCAAAATTTTTGTCATATCTCCCGGGCCAGATTGGGGGGGAATTATTAAAAACAAATGAAAAAATTTAAACTTGCGAAAAAAATTTGAATGTTTTTTGAAATTTGATTTCACAAGGAAAAAACAGGAAAAAAATTGTATAAAAAAAAATTTATAGGGGTTTTAAAATAAAAAAAATTTTTTTATATTATCACTTTGTTTTCATCTTGCATTATTTTTTTAAAATTACTCACCTTTATAAGTTAGTTTTACATACGTTTTAAAATTAAAACAAAACAAATCTTATTCTAGAACTATTTTTCACAAACCGTTAAGTATTCTTATAAAAATTTGGAAATTTTGGATGGTGTTTATAGAAATGAGGACCTTAAGGGTGTCCAATGACGAGTGGAAAATAATTGGGGAAATGTTTCTTTTTTGGGGAGGGGGGGTTTGGGTTTTTGAAAATTACTTTATGTTGGTGCAAACCCTACATTTTTTTTTTTTTTGGCACTACATCTTACTCCCCTTTTGGGTTTCAAATACGCTTATGTTTAAAAGTACTTTAAATGGTTTTAAAATTTTTAAGGGGGAAGTTTATATTTTTATTAATTTGTAACCAAAATTTGCAAAGGGGGGGGAACGTTTTTTAAAAACCAGTTTGGAAAAACCCCCCCTCGTAAACCCGACCGGGGTTTTCAAACCCCTTAATCTTCCCGTTTCGGGGGTTTTTAATTTACTGTGAGAGTATCGCATTAAACCCCCGTGGCCACCGAAGGGGGGGTTTTTAATCTAATTTATGTTAATTTTTGGGGGTTTTTAAGCTCTGTAAAATATTTATAGAGATAATGTAGGGCCCATGTTCCCTTTTTTTCAATCCATCCCCCCTTTCTACTACTATCAATATGTTTAAAAGGGCCCTTTCCCCCTTAACAAAATTCAGGGATCCTTTTTTAATGCGCCACCCGAACTGCCGATTTTTGGGGAAAAAATTGCTGTTCAAGTTCCCCGTTTGGGGTTTTTCTGATGGTGTTTTTTTAAAGAATCCCAAATGTTTTTCCCAAACTCCCTTCACGCAAACTCGGGTTTCCGTCATTTAAATTTTTTTCTTCCTTAAACCTTTAAAATTTCTAGCGTAAGGGTTTTTGTAGATATGGAACAAACCAAAGGATGGGAAGACGAGGTTCTAACAAAAAAGACTCGGGGGGAAACACACTTTAAGGAACTATTTAAAAGCCCTGACCTAAGGCAAAAAACCCAAATATATATATCAAAAAAAACCTTTAAATTTAAAAAATTTGAAGATAAAACCCATTTTTTTGGGTTTGTTAAAAAAGGGCCCAATTAAAAAATGTTCCCACGATTTCGGGGGGGTTTTTAAAATCGAGGGGGGCTTCTAAAAAGGGGGGAAGTCTTTGGCATTTTTGTAAACAACTTTTGGGGAAACCCAACGTGACACGTTTTTTTTGAAGTATTTTTACGTTGAATACAGACATGAAAGAATTTTTAATCGTATTTTGGTGGCCGGGTTGGAAATGAGTTGGGGGGGCTTTTTTAATGTAAAATTAAACTACTTTTTTTGGACTTCCCAATAAAAAGAAATTAATTTATAATCTGATAATTTAATCCCTTTTGACCCAAAAAATAAAAAACTTATTTTCCAAAGAAATTAAAGGGGTCACCTAACAAATGTTAAAAGTTTTGGAACATATTCCAATCCAAAGTTTTGAAAAAAATTTTTTCCCTTTTATACTTTTTGAAGAATTTTATAATTTATTTGTTTTAAATTTTCCCGTAAGGATCAGATTTTAAATGAGAATACTTTTTTTCATCTTTTTTTCACTTATCAGCCATTCTCGTTCAGGCTTCAAACGTTTTTGTTCCACCAAATTTTTTAATATTGAGGGGAAAGGGGGAATTTAGATGAATTATAATTAATATGGTTGAAAAAAAATGGAAAACAAATTTTTAAAAATAAAAAACCCGTTTTTAACATGGCCTGGTTTGAACCCCCAATTTTATTTTGATCCTGACCGTTCCACTTATATTAAAATTTCATACTTTTTTTTTACCCCCGCGTCTTTTACCCCCTTTTTTTTTTTTTACTTACTAAGGGTTGTAGTCTTTGAGAAAATTTAAAGGGTATATTTATGGAAGTGTGCCCGCATTTGCTTAGGAGGAAGTGGAAATCATTTTTTAAAAAACTACCCTCAGACCCTGACCGTATTTTTAACCTCCCAAACTCCCCCCTCATCGTCGTCTGTCTACTGTGATAGTGACGCCCGGGGCCATGTGGCCACCAAGTGGGTATTTCATATTCATCTTTCACGGTGGGGAAATCTTCTCTCAGATAGTTCTCCAATAAATGTTGTATTCCAGATACCCTAATGTTACGTCTGGGACGCGGCTATAAAAAACATAATAAATTATTCAATCTACTTGATCTAAATATGCTTCAAAGACACCAGATGACAGAGAGGAGAGGTGTCGACAGTAGCGCTATTACTTGCCAACCTTACTAGAAATATTGTTGAAAATAACTCAGTTTGTAAAATACATTTTGGTTGATCATCTTCATTTTTGATAGATTAACACCGAACTTTCCTTAAAAATTATATTCGTGATGGAAAATGATACCCGGTTCAAATTATTTCAACCATTCAAAAACCCATTTCGTTGTCACGTGGACTAAGAAATCGACTTCCACTGGTCTTGTTTGCCAGTAACTGGGAGGTCTGGATCCAAATCCCTGCTGGGTGTATTTAGGGCGAGTTTTATTGCATAGTTGTCCTCTTTTCCCCCAGTGCACCACTTATTACACTTATTACACTTACCATGCTAAGTCTATTGACAAGCCGATTGCGGTCAACACCACAAGTGAACCTGAACAACTGGAGCTGATTTCATATTAGCGTCTGGTGTTAATCCTATTTATAAGTTAACTTAAATCCCTATGATAACAACAAAAAATATATTGTCCAACCACTAGACAAGAAGACATATATATTTATCCATACACATGCACTCTGCTATAATATTTATTAATTACAATGTAGCTGTAGTTAAACTAAATTGAATTTGCTTTAGTTAATAATATCTTCCACAGAAACAGCCTACCTGATAATTTGGCACATAAGTAGCGTATCAGTCTATTAGTAAATGAGATTAAATTATTGTATTTTATGTGTTTTATAAATATAATACCAAAATTCTCTACAAAATACTAATTAAATAGTTAGCCAAATTAAAATTTTATTATTTTGGTGGAAGAAAACATTTAAAATTAGAGCAAATTGAGGCCACACAATGATTAGTGATTGTCAAACGTAGCATGAAAACTGCTGAAGTATTTTATTTAAAAAGGGTTTGTAGATTGCTACTGAAAACATAGCTTATATGTATATACATTTTTTATGGTTGAAACGCTAATTTACTACATGACTTATTTTTTTAAATCTACTTTAAATGCAAATACTTTAAACAAAATTGTGATTGCGTAAAAACTTACTTTTTTCCTCCCATCAGAGCCCAATTTTTTTTTTAAACCTTCACATTCTAACTTTCAAAACAAGAATAAAAATATAAAAAGGTTGAAGTAGAAAATGAGAAATATTATTTCTCATTTTATGTACATGTAAAAAAAAACTGTTTGTAAAAGTAAAGGAAGAATGCAAGAGTCTGAGGGGAAATGAGCTTGGAGAGAGGGCAAATAAGATTTCGTCAATTTCACTCTGTGATTTTTCTGGCGTTGTAATACTGGTTAGACAAGAAGTAAAGTGAGGATGAAAAATAACATTTCCCTTGCGTTTATTTTGATCATATTTCCATGAGTGTTTGTGCTGCAGTAGAACGTGCGTCAAGAGAGTTTGGTGTAACGAACCAGAATATCACAACTCCTACATTGACAATAATAACATAGTAATGAAGTATAAGAGGGATTTTTAAAATATGTATGTCTAGCTAGCTCAACGCTTTTTATTTATTTTTTAAGCTAACCAAGTGCTAAATTTTTTTTTCATTTAATTTATTTATGGTATTCATCGTGCAATTTCTAAGCCAATTTATTATATCAGCACACGCTCACAAACTATCTTAAATCTAACAAAGACACAACATCCAGCCCCCGACCGTCAATTCATCACTGTGCGAGGGGAAACTCTCATTTCACCAATGATAAAATTTTCAGCCATGCCAGGAAATGAATCCTGGGATTCTTAGCTCCGAATACAGACAGGCTACCGACTGTAGAGTGTTGGCCCATATTTACATAAAATAGCTACAGACGCGGAGGGTAAAAGTCAATGGAATGTTCCCTTAATTCTATTTAGGAATAACTATACATATTTAAGGATAAATTAACTCAGTAAATACAACTGGGATTGGAACCGCAAGACCAATATATAAAAAACTAAATAAGATGAGACTTTTTCTCTTTCACGCCTGATATTTTTGTGAGATGCATTAAATTAGGATTCCAGGAAAAATATTGTTATTTTCTTATAATATTCACCATAGCTCTCCTGACCATAGAATGGGAAATATATGGAGAAAACCGGATATAAAAAATAATTACATTCTTTCATTAGGTGAACATTGATAAAAATTATTTTAAAATTTACCCATTTGTCCTTTAACTTTTTATTTTGGGTGTGGAATTAAAAAAAAGCCACAATTGAGAGGAGTTTATAGCTACCAATAAAATAGCCAACACTCACCCCTTCGTGAAGATTCAAGTTCATCCTGACCGAGATTCGAGTTAAGGTCTCTACAGAGGTTGTTGGTCAGAGCCTCAAGATCAGTCTATAACACTCAACAATGGATGGTTTCATCATAACTTGAAATCTCCTATGCATTTGTTAACTTTCGAGGAGAGAAAATAAGATTTGAAAAGTTATATATAATCCTATTATTGGTAGAATTAGATGTTAGATTTTAAATATGACTGCAATACTGATTTTATTTTCTTAGCATCAAATTTACCCCTGTAGGATGTACAATTATTTAATAACGTGCAAATGGGATAGTGATGAGGTAGGTTGAATTTAGTGAATCGTACTAATTGCGAACAGTACTGATTGGGAACAGTACTGATTGGGATAAGGCCAGATTGCTAACACGTGGTTAACTGAAGAAGATTGTCTCTTTTTTAACATATGATTTGTAGTCCATTTTACAGACACGCCATGTTTTTAACGCCCCCCTCCCCTTTAAGCTTGACAATAAGGGGCAGCACAGGAGTCGTGTGGCATTTCAGAGTTGTCAGTTTAAATTCATCCATATCATATACACGAATATTTCCATGCTAGGTTAGGAAAGGTTAGGTTGAGTTATGTTATATTAGGTAGAGAGAAAGTCACAGTAACCAGCGGGTGCTCCCAGAAATCCTTTCCACTCGTTCCACCATCCTCACTCAAGAATTCCCGCGAGCTTCTTTTTAACTTGTTGGCAATCATGAACTAATCGAATGTAGATGTAGTGTACAATCAATTGCGTGGAGAGAGAGTGGGAAACCATATAGTAAAGACCACCCTAATTACACATGACCCGGATAAAGCCACGATCACCCGGTTATCATAATCATCATTCTAGTCTATTGCGAGAATCATGCCTTACCTTTATAAGCGGATTTTTTTTAATTTCTAATTTTTCTCCGTTTTAGACCATGCAGCCACCAAAGCGAGTTTTTATTTGGCTTACTTGGGTGTTTTTACCAAAACTTGGTTTCTCAATTCCTTGCCAGAAGAGTGTTGGTGCATATTCTTATAATCAACCCCATAGTCTAGTTGGTTGTTTGGGCCACTTAAATGTAGGTAATATATTATCATTATATGTTTAATTATATAGTGTATACATCACATACTCTGAGAACTGAGTCTATGGTTTTAATAATATTAATTTATATTATTATGGCTATCTCAAACACTTATACTTGTCTTGAAAGATTTATTTAGATGATGGTAAATTTTTGAATATAGGACAAATGAAACAGTTTTTTTGCCACTGATGACAGGAACGTGTGTTGTCTAGTGATTGTATTTATTAGAATTTTAATATATAGTAGTCTTTAACAAACTATATTCTATACTAATTTATTTTTGTTCTTCTATTAACAAATCATCCTTTAATAAAAAATAATTTGCGACTAAAAAAACCGTTTATTAAATTTTCCCCATTTTCTTCCCCCCTTTCAAGTCCAGGAAACAATTGGAGGGAAAAGTATGCTTTGACGACGGAATTTATGGGGGTAGTTATTAAAAAAAGGAATAGCTCTCTAAACCTGGTTAATGGGAATGTACTGGAGGTTAAAATTTTCTAGTTCGTAGCTGCAGGCCTGGGGTCGCGGGTCGGCCCCGCGGGGGACAATTCAGAGAGAGGAGGTATAGGGGGACATAAGGGGGTTCCAGTATGTTAGTTAAGCCAGTATGGACCAGTTTAAGCCCAATATTTTTGAGTTGGGTGAGGCCAGCCGTGTTGTCGGTCCATACGATGTAGGTAGAGTGGGTTCACTATTGGCACGTCTCAGTGAGTGACGAGTAAGATGATATTTAAAAGGGCTGCCCTGTTTCAGCGGCCCAAATTGTTCTAAAGGGTTGTCAGTCTGTGTTTTGCCCCATGGCACGCTATTCTTTCAGTGGCTACTTGTGGAAACGAACGTGCAAGTTGGTGAAAAAAACCCTGAGACTCGGCCAGAGGGATGCAATGAGATATAAATATATTATCTTTAAAATATTGTTCTCTGATTTATTTTAATTTAAAAATTAAATTTTTTGAAACGGCTTTTGTATTTTAGGGGATCAACAATAAAATAACGTCTAATTTCACGGGACACTTTGTAAATTGCGTGCCACATCTAGTGAAATTTTATTACACATCAGGGAATTTTACAGCCCAAAAAAAGGGAATTTCGTGGAACCCCTCTTTTAAAAACCTAATTTAAGGCGTAATTTTAAAATAAAATGGAATATGAAGACGGAAATATTGGTGTTTGAATCCCAGTCGTGTGAAATGGGGTATTTTATTTTTAAAAAGGGTTTTCCCACTCTCTCTCCACTCCATTTCTTGTAACACTCCTTGAAATCAACCTTCCTTTTTTCCGCAAAAAAATTTAGCGTATTATTTCCTGGGGGTATGGGCCCCGCAGGGCTGGGGGATGCTGTTGTACAAAATTTTAAAAAAACTTTTAGTTCTCGAGAAAACCCTCTGTACTTGGACTGATGTTTTTGGTCATATGAGGAACTGTGACAAGGAACAGTAACTGGAAAACTTTTGTAACGGAGAAAGAAAAACGCAAGTTTTTGACTGTGTCGTTTTGGTTTGGGACTAAAATTGCCCTTTTCTTAAAAATTTTGGGGTCCCAATTTTTTTTGTGCATAAATATTGCATTTGATTTTTAAACGTGTTTTCATTCGTTATAAATTAAAAATCCAAAAAAAATTATCTCTTCACGTGGTTTTGTAAACTATCCATCACAAAACTAAATTTTTTTAAAACACCCTTTTTTTATGACTTATATTTTTTGGCTTCATATAACATTTTTTTTATTTTAAATTTTGGTTTCCAATAAAATTCTTTTTTGTTTAAACAAAACAAATTTTAATTATGATATATTATGTGTTTTTGGGGGGGATTTATAAGGTCGAATCCCTTAGCCCCTTTTACTGGGTTGGGGATTAGTTCTTTTTGACCCCGGGTAATCCCCGTCAATTCTATTCCACGGTATTACTTTAAAAAATGCATGGGCGAGTTTTTTTTTAAATTTTTCCAAAATGATTTTCCAACTAGGAAACTACATTTTTTGATTTTTAAAAAAAGGGTCTTAATGGGAAATTTAAATCTAGTGCAGATCAATGGGGACCTATTTTAAAAATCAAAAAAAATTTTTTTAATTTTTTTTTTAACGGGCCAAACATAACACAGGAGACATTTTTTTCCTCGTTACCATGGTAACGTCTCTCTCATTATGCTGTCAACAGATTGAACCGCTTTCTTAAAATGTGACTTACATTTATTTTTAAATTTAGCTCTTGAAAGGGGATCTTTTTAACATATTTAAAAAGAATAATAAGGGTTACAAAATGATAATGATAACATTACAATTATAAAAGTTAATAAAGATTTTCAACTTAATCAATTTTAAATTTAAAAAAGAAAACAACTTAATCAATAATTACAGACATTTTTATAAATAAAATTAATTCCCTTAAAATTTTTGGAATGTCATTCCAAATTAAGAATAGCTAAAGAATAGTTGCATTTTTAGTTTGGGGAAGGTTAAAAATTCTTAATCACTTTACCTTTATCTGCCCTGCGTCCCAAAAAGTTGGGTTTTTACAAATCAGAGTTTAAAATAAATTAAAAACAATTGGCCCCAACTTGCGTTTTTATAACATAATATTTTTGCATAATATAATTGAACAATTACTATAATGTTATTCTAATTTTGTTTTCCGTTATGAATTTAAAACATTTTATTATTTTGAGGTATGCCCGCCAGTTTCGGGTTCAATTCTTTGGTTTTTTTCCACTAGAATACCCCCATTGTATTCTAGATATTTAAAAAAGGAAAAAATTTTTAATGGAATTTTGGTTAAGCGTAATTTGTGTTGAAAGTGTTGTGAAAAAAAAAACGGAACAATAACCCCAAAGCTGAGTTTTTTTAAATTTATTGTGCTAGGTTTTCCCTTCCCCTATACTCTTTACTTTTAAACAAAACCCTTTAAAATTTAAAGGGATGTATGGGAGAAAATAAAAAATTTGAAAACTCACTTCCAAATAAGCCCATTATTTTAAATAAAAAACATGGGTAAATTTTTTTTTTTTTGTTGTTCCCTAAAAGAAAAGTGGTTTTTTCCTTTTTAGGGGGAATGAAAAATTTTTTGTGTGGTTTCAATGTCACAGGTGAAAGCGTTAACCTACTGCAGAGCAAAGTCCCAAACAATTTCATTAGCCCTAGGGTTAGCAGGATAATACAACCCTTTCATTGGGGGGAGAAGGACCAATTTTATTAAAATATTTTTCCACAGAATTTTAAAAATGAGAGGGAATTTTTGCCAACCCCCTCCCCAATTCCCCATTTTTGACTACTAAATGTACGATAAACCCCGATAATATATATATCATCTACCCCATTTAAAAATTTTTTACAAACTTTTATGGATTCAATGTGTTTCAGGCCAGAGATTTCGCTAACTTCCAAATTAAAGGGGGAAAAAAACTGAAAATTAGCAGAAAGAAATTATTTTAAATGTTGTAGTTTAGCTAATACACTATGAAAACTTATATTTTTTCTTCTTTGCAACGCCCCTAATCTAGATTTCCAGGGGGGCAAACTTTTATCCCCGAGGGCCACATGGACCCAGCATGTTTCAAAACTAAATTTACTAAAAAATGAAAATTAATTTTTAAAACAAAAATAAAATGTATTAGTCATTTTAAAACTATATAACTTTGGTACGCTAAAAAAAGTATCCCCGGTAAATTCTAAATTTTTTTCATACTCACCTTTTTTAGCCCATAAAATTTAAATTTTGTCCCTAGCTCTGTTGTTCGGTAACTACAAAACTGGGTTTTCGTTTAAAAGGGGTGTAATGCCTGTCCAAAATTCTTCCCGGTATACAAAACTTTTTACCCAGGCCGCATGCAGCCCCTATTTCCCGCGATCTAGATTCCCTTGGCCCTTAAAACTCCATTTTCTCCCCAGTTTTAAAAAAATTAATAAATATTTTATTTGTTCAATAAATCCTTTTATTCAAACCCGGGGCCCCATTGGGGGTTTCTCCTTTTCTGTTCCCAAAAATTTGGAAAATTTTCTTTGCCCCCGTACAAAAATACCCTCTAAATAATTTTTTTTCCCGAAAAATGAAATTCCCAAAAATTTGTTAGTTTAAATTTTTTATTTACAAAAATATAAAATTTTAATTTTTTAAAATCGCTAAAACCCAATTACGAAAAAATTGTGGTTTTTTTTTTCCCTCTCTTTTTTCAACCCCCCTTAAGAGAACTACACCCTTAGTTTTTTTTTAAGGGGAGATATTTAAGTTGAAAAGAAATTTGTTTTTTGTAGCCCCCTTTTGAAACCCCCCAAAACACCAAGTCAATATTATCACTTGTGCCCCTTTTTTTTCCTTTCTACGTCTTTAGGGGATTCCTTTAAATATGTGGAAGGGACACCCCAAAAATTTTTAGGATTTTTTATTTCCCAATATACATTACCAAACAGTGTGTATTTTAATTGATTAAAATAAATTTTTCATTAAAATTTTAAAAGCATACATTTTTTATATTAATTTTAAACCCAATTTTATTTTATCTGTATAATTTTAAAACAAACATTAATTTTATTTTGGGTTAAAAGTTTGGGAAAAAATTATTTAACAAAAGTAAAATCAGTGTTAAATCTTAAAATGAATCCGTGAAGGGGCATTGGGTGTTGGGCCTTTTCCAAATGTCAAAAGGTTTCCCCCCCCCTGGGTTTTGGCCCTTCACTCAAAGATAGAGCTGTGTTTGTTTAGCCATAATTAAGAGAGGGGGAAAATGTGTGGCCTTGGGGGGAATTACATTTTGTGAAGCTACAACATTTAAGTTTTGTTTGAAAATTTATCATGGCAAAATTTAAAGAATATAATATTTTTTGGGCAAAATTTGCTCTGATTTGGGTATATTTTCAAAAATTTTGTTCCATTGGGGGTGTGCCCGCGCACCTTTTTTTTTGGCGTTTTTCGCAAAAACAACTGGACCAATTTATGGGGATGTTATTTTGGGGCACAAATTCAACCCTAAATATTGCTTGGTTCCAAAATTTGTGGTAAGGGGTGTACTGCAACCCAGTTGTTTTTAGCATTTTCCAAAACCCCATTAAAACAAATTTGGGATAAGGATAATTTGCGGAAAATTTCAAAATATTTTTTGAAAAAGGTTTCGAATTTGTCCCCCGTTATGGGTGCTGCACTCCCCATTGTTAATTGGGTGATTTTTTGGGGTTTTCGAAAAACTACCATGACAAATTTTTGGGGTAGTATATATTGTGGAAAATTAGACAAAAAATTTGACATGGTTTCAAAAATTTGTGCCGTTTGGGTGTTGTAGTACGTTGGCGCCCCCAAAGTTTTTTTTTTTTTTCCCTAAAAACATGGTGGCAAAAATTTATAGATTGTATATTTTGGGGCAAAATTCAGCAATAAATTTTGAACAGGTTTTTTATTTAGGGTTTGTGGTGTCCCAGCTTCAGGGCCTCTGGCAAACTTGTTTTGTTCTATGATCTTTTTATTAGGAAGACCAAGTATACGGGCTTATCCCCTAAAAATACCATAGAAATGGATATAAATCATCTGTATATAAATATCAAAATAATGCAAAAACACTGTCTACAAAGAACAAAATGTTGCCCAAATTAAGACACTGGATATATTTTAAAACTGGTTTAATTACTAATGAGAAGATTGTTGTTTCATGTCATCCACCAGGTTACAAAATCAGGTTTATATGTGGAGGGCCAGTCTCAATGAACCTTCCAAATGCAGATCTGTTAAAACTGGCCGAGTTTTTTCTTCTTTAATTTCAAGTAGGAAAATGCCGGTTCACACAAATACGTTGATATAAAACAGGAGTGAACCATTCCCCTTCATTTTCTTATGTGGGTGTACTTCTTCTGGGAAAAATATTTCCAAAATTACTCTTTTGATGACCGCCCCTTTAAAAACAAGTAACACAGTAGAGTTAATATCTTATTTTAAAGAGACACTTTATTCATAGATATAATCATATGATTTTTCCTGCATAGTTCTTTGTGGTTAAATCTTACTTTGAATGGACAATATCTTCTATATCTTTGAAATCACTAAATCTGGATTGAAATTTCGGTAGAGCTTTAAACCCAAATTTTAAAAACATATTTCTCGATTTAAAACTTAAAACCTGGGTAGTTTTGCTTGCTATCTTGCATTTTTGTAAAATTTTTCGAAAGAGTTTTTTTGGAGATCAGTGATCATCAGTTGGAACTGATTTTTGATAGGCAGAAATCAAACCGTCATATCTTTTGCCTGGAGTTCTAGATTCAGAGAACTTAATTTGCCAGTGAAATCTGACAAAAATTCCATGTTTGGTAGACAGACCCTTTTCCTCTAAACTCTCAATATTTGTCTCCCTCCTTCTTTTAAAAATGTTTAAATCTCACTCAATAATCGTGGAATCTTTGGAAAAACTTACTCCGGCTGAGCCACCTTATATCTGTATTAAGTATTAAATCATTATTTTTTTCCCCCCCACTTGCATCTTCAAGAAACGTCTCTGAAGAGATTGTGCTCGGATTGAATTTACAACTTTGAAGGTTATGTCTATCACACTTTTATGTGTCTAAACGCTTGCTGGTCAGTACCCGGTGGTGAATGATACAAAAGATAATTAAAAAAGGCGGGGAAAGCCATCATATTTCTGGCATAATGCAATGAAACCTTTAACATGACATGTGATTGATTTTTTCTCCATCTGTTGTGATTGATATTAGCTTAACCAGAGGGCGTTTAAGATTATTAACTACATTTTTGAAGGGTTTTTAATTTTGTCCCGATCTGTAGTTCTCTCTCTCTTTCTAAGAGAAATCATACCAAGCATTTTTCTTTTGTAGTAAAACCACTAAAAACCATAAATATAAAAATAATGAATCAAGCTATATTTACTGATATTTTGTGGATTCGTCAAGCTGGAGGGAGAAGGCAAATTTCATTTACATATATCTGGTGCAATTGTTATCTCACATTTTCATCCATTTTTTCAACTCGCCGCATCACAGTATTTGGGGGTAAATGTGTCTTGAAAAGCAGTTTCAACCTATTCTTTGTTTTGAAATTTTTAAAAGGTCCATCTTTCTATTTCTAAAAACGTGACTTAAAAACTCACCATCACTAAACAGTTTACATTTTTTTCTGAGAAGGTGACCTTCTCTGAACGATGCAATCAATGGTTACTGTTTTCGATTGTAAAGCAAACATTACGAACAAAGTATGATGTGCTGATAACTGGATTTAAGTTCTTTTAACTTGAGTTTTTAACCTCATTATTGGTGGAAAGTCCAACTGGTACTTGCCGTGAATGTGCTGAAGTGCCTTTCCAAATTCCTCTTTTTAGTTATTGGGTACTGTAGCATTAAAAATCAAGCAACAACATTTGTTTTTATATCATAAAAAAGAATAAATGCATCTCCCACTCTTCGTGAACATGATAAGTCCTACTCTTTTTAGAAACACAATCTTTTATTTCACTGCAAAACACTCACTGTTATTGATGTTAAAAGATAGAGTAAGGTTTAAGGCAGTAGCCCTTAAAAGTATTATGAGAAATTAACAGTGTAGGAAAAAGCAGTTTAACGAGGAATGAACCCGACAAAGCAATAACACACAGCACATTTTCTGAAAAACCAAGCTACTGATCCGATACAGCCCACGGTTTCCCAAAGGGTTGCCAACTCTCTGTCTTGAGTGATAGTAGACGGACCTAAAATGCAATTTTTAGCCGTGCTTTTTGCTCGCTTGACCTCTGTCGGTCTCGTGATGATACTCGTTGAATATCAATGTGAAGTCCTAAGCCCGGATAGACAATCAGTGTACGGTACATTATTCAATGTTGAGTATTTTAATATTTCTTGCACTCCAAACATTTAGCGTTCAACCAAAAATGATGCCGTGATTGACGTGTTGGCCAGGCCTGCTCTATAACATATAAAAATTCCTAAGGAATACTGGTGGTGGAAATACTATCAAAATCATTTAACCCAATATATAGCGACAGTGTAACGAGACCATATTTTCATAAAAAGATGATGTGATGACCATTTAAATTCAGAAATTCAAATTGATGATTTAGATAATTTAAAATGGCTTTTAATAAATTTTGGTTTTTTCATGAATAAGACCTGAATAGAAATTTAAATTTGTTTAAACACAATATAATGCATAAAAAGAACTCTTCTGGCTCTATATTTTAAATTAATACAAATACCAATATTTCATATGATTCTATATTTTAAAGCAGGGTTTTTTTCAACCTTGGGTCGTGATCTCCCAGGGGGGTTTGCAGCAAAGGGTTGCTGGGGGGGCAGCCGGTCGCAATCCAGATAAATAAAAACAAGTGTAGGTCCACACTACAATAAAAAATACAAAAATTTCAGAGAAAAGTTTATTTTTAAATATAGGTTCTCCAATCTACACTGCATTAAAGATACGACAATAATTTCCGTAATAATTCGTCGAATTGTGGTTCTATGTTTGAGACGCAAATAACCAAATCATTTTCTAATTGGAGTCTATTTCTTTTCTAAATTTTTATGTTCACCATTGAAGAGAAAGTTAGTTCACCATGGGTAGGTAGTGGCGAATTGCATAAGAATGGAGAGGATATCAAATAAAAACTAAATTACTACTCATTTTTCCATTTTTTCCATGATAAAATTATTGATTTTTTTTCTTGTGACGTGTTAAATGAAAGAAAGAGAAGTCACACGAATAGTCGCAAACCATGAATAATACAATTCAATTATAAACTCAATCTCCCGTCACATAACATCATTTACTTTACAAACATTCAGGTTTATAAAGAATAACGTGATTGTCAGACTGCAGTAGGATTATAGTAGGAGCATTATGTTTAGCAATATTACAAACATTACTAAAATTAATTATATCTAGTCTTTTTAAGTTATTGATCTTCAACCGTTATTTTTCATAGATAGTATCAAAAGCTATAAAATTAATCTAATAATTATTTCATCCAGATAAAATAAGTTATATTAAAATATATATATATATATAATGATTTTGGTAGGAAGAACAGTATAAGTTAGTTATTTTAAGTTACTAAAACTAATTGAATATAGTCACACATCAACCATGCTATCTGAAGCTGCTACTTTTGATAGAATGAATCTCTATTGAAGTAATAGTATTAATCTGTATAAAATGAATAAAATGAAACTCTATAAAATAGATAATATGAATCTTTAAATAAATAATATTTTGCAAGGCGTCTTATTTCCCGTTAGGGTTATACGCTTTAAGTACTAATCACGCTAATGGTTAGGAATTGAGAAGGTTGAATTAGAGGAAGTGAACCCCCATTTTTTGTGGAGGGAGAGTGGAAACCATTTAGAAAAAACCACCCGTTCCCGATCGAGATTCGAACCTCGATCTTCCGTCCTCAGCAGTCGAGCTCAAACACGATTTGCGCCCTTAGCCAACTACTCCACCGGGCGGGTGAATCTTTATTTAAAAAAACACAAATAGCATATTAACATGTTATCATTCTCAGCTGAAAATAAATGTTTTTTTAAATATCTCTACGTTCTCCCAAAACCCAAATTAAAGTTATACCTTGTATACCAATAAGTTTATTTACAAATAAAAAGGGGAAAAATTTACCAATACACATAAAGAGACAAAATATCAATATGTGACTTAAACACAAAAAATAAATACTTTTTAAAATAAGAGAAAGTGAAAAGGAACAGACCGATCATGGAAGCTAAAAGACAAATTATTAGTAGGTGTGTGTACATAAAGCTATGTATGCCTCGGACCCAATCCATAAATAATGGAAAATATATATTGCTGAGAATAAAAAGTATTTGAAAAATAATACCTAGAATAATAAGATTAACTCGAAAGAGAATTTGAAAAATAACAGGGGTTATAAATTAAGTGAATTTAAATTTAACAAAAAATATAATAAAAAATTATTTAATAATGGTATCTCCTACTTTCCCAAGACCCGCGTGTGCAGGACCCTCATTTTGAAATTTGCAAAAATACTCGCTAGCGAGAGGTCTCGCAACCCCATGAACTCACAAATTGCAAGCTGTACTAAAACAGAGCTAATTTTAAACGGTTTCTATTGTCGTGCGAGTCGGTGTAGCGTGGTTTCGCTTGCGACTGAGTTTCCAATTGACACCCGCTCGGTGGCGTAGTTGGCTAACGGCTTGAGTTGACTGCTGAGGACGGGGAGAGAGGTTCGAATCTCGGTCGGGTGATCTGGGGGTGGTTTTTCCTAATGGTTTTCCATCCCCTTCACGAAAATGCGGGTTCATTTCCCTTTTAATTCAACCTTCCCAAATTTCCTAATCCATTAGGTAAATTAGTACTTAAAGGTTTTAACCCGAACGGTTGAAAGACGTGGTGCTAAAATTATTATTATTATTATTATTTATTTTTATTATTATTATTCAACCCGACAACACTGTAAATCCATGACGTCCCAAAGGATTGAGGCAATGTGAACCACAACATGTCATTATTCAAGATACGTAACTATTATTATATTGAGTGATCATGTAAAACGATTGGTTTCGTTTTATAGGAAGCCATCTTCCAGTTATATACATCTAGTTATTGTTCAAATGTTGTCGGGTTATACCCCCCTTCTGCTCAAATAGCCCTTTAGTAACTTGGTGGCTTGCTTTTCTTTAACTGAGATGTCAATGAGATTGATCCCACCCGATTACATATTTTAATTATTTGTTGAATTTTATATCACTTGTTAATAATTGGAATCAGTTATATTATTTTATTTTCCCCATATTTTAAAAACATAGTTATGCCTAAAGGTTTCTACTATGCGAATAATATTTTATTGCGTAGTCTTTTTTTCAATGTGTAAATTTTTTTGTCATAAAACCCATTAATTTAATTTTTTAAAATAATAGCCCACATACAAAATTTCAAATAATTTAACGTTTTTAATTACTCCCTTTGTTAAATTATGTTTAAAGAATATTATTCATAGTATACGTAGACTAAACCCTTGTATACCTCTATAAAATATTTAACAAATAATATGCTTACTAAACATTCTTTTAAAAATTAAAGTTTAAAGTCGATAAATTAAAAAAAGTTTGAAGATGAAAGGATTTGAACACGCGAACCCTAGATAATAAATATCACTCCCAAATTGAGGGTTAGATAAATTTGAAACATTAATATATAAAATTATATTTTCACCAAAAACAAATTATTTTTTGAAGGATTGAATAAAATGTAAAATAAATCACATTATTTTCTTCTGTAAACCTATTTTGTACATTGGTAGGTTTATTTCAATAAAAATTTCTTCAGAAACAGAAACCGAGAGGGTTATGGCATTAATTTTGTTATGTTATGCTCTACTCGACAGACAAGGCATGTCTCGCAAGGTTGTGAGGTGGCGGTCGAATGCGTCGCTATTTTATGTGTGCATCACTTTTCACAGCGCGAAGTTCAAAATTAGGGTTTGCAAGATTGTGTGAGAGAGACAGAAATACGCTAGCGAATCGCCACTAGCACGTTTCAAAATTAGGGTTCTGGAGATAACACAAAACACTATATATTATCAAATATAGAAACGTCATACATAATCCAGGAATTCATTTTGCGCCTTACTAAGGTCACGTTTAACTCAAGCAGGAATGATGACCAATCTGGACGAAAAATCCATGACAAGAGAAGTCACGGAGTTGTCCTGGGGTCGTGGTGGAACGTCCATTTTTTTATTTACGTGCCAGGCCGACCGCTGGTCAGTGTGAATGAATAGTTGTAGTTTTGATGAGAATTTATCTAGTATATTAATATATTTCAATGTTGTTTAAATTTAAAAATAGTTCATACTATGGGGTCCAAACACAACTCAAGGAAACAGCTACAAACCCGGGGTTTGACTATTTTTCGTCTCCCAGTTAGCGCAACTGAAAAATGAAAATGAAGAACTTATTTTGGATGGTCTCAGTCAGAATTTGGCACTTTTGGGGGCCTTGATCTGATTACAAACTTATCTAAGGTTCCACGATCACCCCTATTTTTCCACTGCCTATAATTTAAAGTGTTTTCTTCTTCTATATAAATTCACATTTTTACTTTTAAAATTTAAACTTCCGTCAAATATTTATATTCCACATTTATAGAAAAAAAATATAGACTAGATAAATAAACTTTTTTTACATTTAACTATTTAAATTTCATCTAACATTTTGGTCCATTCAAAATATTAGTTGAAAGTGTTTTATATATCGCAAACTCAAAATACTAAAAAGATTTGACTTTTATAACGATGTAGTTTTTTAGGTGACCGACTTTATTTACCACTAGATCGGCCCGGGCGATTTCGATCGATCTTTAGTCAAGGGGTGGTCTGCAACGGTAACCAACATAGAAAGATAGGAGTATGAATGTGTGTACGGGGTTACTTTCCAAAAACCTTCTGGGTGAGTGTAAGTGTAGACTGCACCATATTCTTCAGAAACCCGATTTTCAAAGTGAGCTCCATTAAAGGGGGTTAGGTCAGTCTCATCCCTGCTGACATTTTGGTTGGTATTTGCGTATAAGGGGTGTGGAGGCGAGTTATGGGGAGAGAGAGTGAGGGGGGACTGTTGGAACGGAAAGAAGGTTGGGAGAACAGAATTATGATACGGACATTATGTAAAATAATAAATGTGGAAGTTAGGGTGGATGATGGAACACAAGAGGACTAAAGTTAATAAAAATGAAACAGCTAGTTGGGGAGTTCCCTTTAGTTTTCCCAGCCCCAGAACTAGGCCAACAACTTCCGGTCGGGCCCAAAGTAATATTTTCCTAAATAAAAAAAACATAAACAAAAGGCTCAGGGGTGAAAGGGCCCCCAAAGTCGAGCTTTCTTAATTGTTTTGGGGTGTTGGGGCGGGTGGGGTTGAACCCCAAAGGGGTTTTTTGGAAGGGTGGGGGGAATGTTCTAAGAAAGGGTTTCCCTCACTTTCACCCCGTAATATGTGAAAATTTTAAATCTAGTTTCTTCCTTCCTTAAAACTAAAATAATTAAATGAAAAACCCCCGGGGGGGGGAAATAGCTGTAAAAAAAAATTCTATATTTAAAAAAACCCTTTTTTAGCCTGAATTTTTGATAGTGGTTTGGGCTGATTATTTCTGTGATCTCATTTCCTTTAAATACATGTAAAATTATTATTTTCTAGTACACTGCTCGTGTTGGGATTTTAGGATAGATTAGTAACGCTTGGTGGCTGGTATTGGTACTTAATACGATTGAGAGGACTAGTCGAAGTATAGAAATAGCAGAAAAAATCTTCTTAACAATCTTTCAAAATTAAATTTAGATAAGTTCATACCATTATTAAAAACAATCCAAATTAACTCTTTTTTGAGATATTTTGAATTTAACAAATGTATTGTACATATTTAATATTAATAATAATTATTGTTATCAACGCACACATTAAATACAACACATAAAAACATTTGTTTGTGTGTTTTTATCCTTTTATAGGAGATAATACTCCCGGCTCGGTCTATACATTTTAGTACTAATTACAATAATGTGTTAGGGAAGAGGAAATTTTAATGATAGAGGAAGTGTCCCCGCATTTTCATCCCAGGATATAGGAAAAACCACCCTCACCCTCAGTACATACAACTGGGTTATAGCCTGACATCCCTTATCATCAGTAAAGTTTTTGCGAGATAAGTACCTTAGACTATTTGCCCTCAAAAATGAGTTGTTTTTATATTTAATCAAAACAAAAGAATAACTGAATAGACTATAGTTGAAACAAAACCCTGTTTTTTAAAATAAAATATTTCCCGGTATTCATTAGAATATCACTAAAACTGCATTTCAATTCAAGGAGCAATGAAACACAAATAGAAAACAAATTGATATTTCATTCAATCTACTCAGAAACTTCACTTTTTTGGAAAAATAAATTTCCCCGTACCCCCCAATAGCCGAGCCTTAAAAGCCCGAGAAACAAAGTCTGCATCAAAAGAAAAATTCTTTCAAGCGCGCTTTCCCCTGCAATTTTCAAAAATACGGCACAGAAACAAAAAGAAAGCGTTGAGGTGAATTGAAGGAAAGTGGTTATTTAAAAAAAATAGTTGCTATTACCCGGGAAAAAGAAAAGGAAAAAAAGACCGACCAGCTACATTAATTTAAATAAAAAAAACTCATTTTTTATTTTACAAAGGAAATTTTTGTATTTCTTATTTTACTTTCCTTTCTGGCTATACGCATTTTTACATAATGGGTTTTGGAGGAGGAAAATACAATTTTTTAAAATGTGCCTAATTTAGTGGAGGGTGTGGGAAACCCTTGGAAAAACTACTTAAGTACACCTGAATAGGGATGAACCTTATTTATTTACCAGCAAATTCAGTTGTGTGGTAGACGTTTTAGACCCTGTGACCATGATGTGGGTACTAAAAAATATAATCGGCGGGTTTTTTTTTTGTACAACTCTAAATACCCCTACTGAAATTATTTTAAAAATAACTGTTTTTAGTTATTTTGATTTTAAAAAACCCTTAGCAACCGGGGTTAAGATTTAATTGGTTAAAAATGGGGTTTTTCCCCTTATTTAAAAAATTAAAAAAAGAATTTCTCTTTTTTAAGTTTTTTTGGTGCAATTTGGGCACCAAAAAACAAATTTAAAATGAATGAAATGTTAACAATTTTAAATATTCCCTTGGGGGGTTCCAGTGCAAAACCCTTTTCCATTAACCCTCTTTTCCCCTTTCTCTCCCAAATTAAAAAGAAAATTAAATGGAAAAGTTTTTTTAAAAACCAAATCCCCCCCAACCTAGTTTTCACCCAATTTAAAAGGGCCCCCCCTTAAAAACATTGCACCTTTGCAGAAAAAAAAAAAATTTCCGGTTTGGAAAGGCCAGAATGGGTCCCCTTTTTCCCCTGAAAAAAGGACAAATCACCGGGGAATGGGCCGTTTTAAAGGGGGGCTTTAAAAAAAAAAAAAATTTTATTTTTTGGGAAAAAAAATTTTAAGCTAATTAAGGAAAACTTTAAAAAACAAAAAATTCCAATTTTTGGTAAATTGAAAAATTTGTGTTGGTTAGAATAAAAAACCCGGTATTTTTATGGGGGGTGTGTTATCAAAAATGGACAAACTTTAAAAAAAAAATGGTTTTTGGGAAAGAAATAAAAAATTTTTGGGGTTATAATACCAAGTAAATTAAATTACAAAGGGGTTAAAAAAGTTTTAAAAAATTTTAAAAAATTTTTTGGGCTACATCATATAAATACCCACAACTGCAACCTTCTAATGAAATTTTCTCATCAGGATATTTAACATACTACATCCCATTAAAAACCCAAAACATTTCCTTTTCATTCCCATTTTAAAAAAATCCCCCAAATACATACATTCAAAATTTTTCCCCTTTAAAATTTTACCCCCACAAATACAATTTTAACCAAAAAACCCAAAAACCAATTGGGAAACAACTAACCCCTTCCTTAAAATTTCCAAAACCCCTTTTTCCCTTTAATGATACTACTTTCCAAAATCCCTTACATAGCCCATTAAATTTAAAACCCAACCTTCAATTTTTTACTTCCTTAATAACCAACCAAACCCATTCTTAACAAAAAACCCCCAAAAAATTTTACCATAAAAACCCCCCATGAAATTCTTCCCCTTCTCTCTAAAAAAAACCCAATCCCCCAAACCAAAATCTTCAAAACCAACAACAAAAAACACTTTAAAATTTTAAATCCCCAATCCCCAAACCCCAAAATTACTAAAAAAAACAACCTTCCCCATATTTGGGAATTATAAATATTAACCCCTTTTCCTACAAAAAAACTTTTCTAAAAACCCTTTCATATATACAATTCCCCCTTTCTTTTAAAATACAAAACCCCCAAAATAAAAAAAACCCCCCCAACTTTTAATTACCTTAAAACCCCAAATAAACCTAAAAACATTTTTTTTCCCTTTCTAAATTCTTCTAAAATCTTTTACGGGGCTAAAAAATCAAATTTTTCTTTCCAAAAAAACCCCCAACAACCCATATATACTTAACCCCCTCCTAAAATTTGCAAATTTCGGGAAAATCATTCTGCAACTAATATTCATACCAACCTTCCAAAACCATAAACCTAAACATTATTTACATAAAAAATTTTAACCCTTTCCAAAAATTAATAATCAAAAACTTCAAAAACGAAAAATATGCCCATCAACATACTCATTAAAAACTTTAAAACCCTTCTAAATACTCTTTCCATAACTTTCAAATATCCCTCCTACTTCAAAATCCTAATATTTCTTCAACATAACCTCCCTTACATCCAACTTTCATCAAAATTCCCTAAAATAACATTTTTCCTCCGTTTAATTTACATGTACTACTTCATCTTTTAACACACATTATTTCCAAAAACCAAAAATTACAAATTCCTGCATTACTACATACAACATACTACCCAACCCCCCATTTTTTCTTTTCCCCTAAAACAGATACAAACAAACATACTTTTAAAATAAATCAAATCCTTTCATCCATTAAACTTAAATACCATACTTCCCTTTTAAATAATCCAAAATCCCTTTTCAAAATTTCAACTCACCAAAAATATAAATGCAAAACCCAAAGCTTCACCCCAACCCAACATCCAAAGCAAAATACTTTTTTCTACTTTCAACAACTCCTTTATTTTCCCAAAAACCCAAGCTTCCCCAAATAAATCTCTTACATTTAAAAAATACTTTAAAATTTTCATCTTCAGGGTTCCTACTGAATCTCATCCTCCTTTTTCTACCCAATATACCCATACCTCTTTTAAAAACAAAAAAAATTTTCCCCCAACCCCATCCTTAATAAACAACCATTAAAAAAAAAAAAACCAAAAATTAAAAACCAACCTCCAAATTTAATAATTTCTTTTCCAAAATTCATCTAATACAAAAACAAAAAGCTTTTATTTTCCCAGCTCCTACACCACATAAAAAAACCCATATTAAACATAATTTTTAAATCCCCAATAAAAAAAAAGGGGGGAATCTTTTCCCATTGCTTAAAATCCCAAAACACCCCAACATAATCCAAAACAACTTTTTTTACACCAAACAAAAATAATCTTACAAGAACTTTCCAGCTTAAAAACCCATAAAAAAAAAGGAAAAACCCCCATATAATAAACATACATTAACCATTTTCCCCAAATAATTCCATTCCCCTTAAATAAACATTGGGGTTACATTCCCCAATTTAAATTAAATTTCACACTTTTTTGGTACTCGAAAAAGATACTTCTTCAAAACCCCTAATCTCCTTCCATTACCCACCATCAATATATAAACATAAAAAAAACCAATCCTCTTTAAAAAAAAATTATTACAAAAACACCAAAAAATCATACATACATAAAATATCATACAACAACATACATCCCAAAATACTTTAAACCCCTACACCAAAAAATTCAAAACATCCCTTTAAACAAAACATACAAACTACTTACATTACAAAAACAACAAAATAAACATACACATACATATATACTTACAACATACTTTTAAATACATACATAAAAAACTTTAAACATTAATACAACTATATAAATTTACAAATACATACATTACTTTACCCCAAACATACATCATAAAAAATTAAATACATACTTTAATACAAAATACACTTAAAATAATACATACAACATACATACAAAAAATTTAAAAAATAATTTTAATTAAATACATTACATTAACACATCATACATAAAATTAACATACATACATCAAAATAATACAACCCATAAATACTTACATTAAAATAATAAATTACAAAATTACAACTTTCTACAAAACCACTTTGGGGGGCTGCCCCTTACGTGGGGGTTCCCCAGGTGGCGGATGGGGAAACCCCTCTGCAGATATCAGGGTAGGGGGGAAAAATTAAAATACCTCCCCGGGGGCCCCAAACAAAAAAGGGGAAAAAAAAAACCCCGAAAATAAAAAACCCAACGGCTCCCCTTCAGGGGAAAAAAGGATTTCCAAACAAAGGACAGGGTTAAAGTCCGAAATGAAACCCTTTCTGTATGTCATGGGTTCATTGGGAGTGCCTTGTTGGGTTTACGGGGTTTGAGTGTGAATCCCAAGGCTATGGCGTATGAAAATTTTGGCCCCACCCCCTTTCGGGCCCTGATCAGGGTACGCTTTGGTCAGGGAATATCGGAATCCATGATGCCACGACGACCCCCAGTCCGTCCGTTTTTCCCGGGGACGGGTAAAGGAAAAGGTCGGGGCCCGGGGAAAACGGGGGTAAGCCCCTTTTTTTGACTGGGGGTTTTCCCTTCCTGATTTTTTCAGCCCGCCCCCCCCCCCCCTTCCGAACCCGGGGTGAAGTTGAAGTTAGCAGGTTTTTTTTAAAAAACCAACTAATAGAATGAATCATGGGAGCGATCCAATGGAGGGGGATACGTCCAAGCAAGGAGACAGAACAGGCGGGAAGGGTTCTTTTCCCGGGAACTGGAGAAGGAACGGATAAACTATACCAGGACGTCAAGCCAAGGACTAACATCGCCCCCCAAAAATTCTCCCAAAAAAGGGAAGCAGGGTTATGGAAATTTTTTGAGCGGGAAAACTATTATAAGTAAATGTTCAAGCGATGTTTGACCAAAAAATGGGTGGGGGCCGAACCAAAAAGGGCTAAAAGTCTGAGCAGTCCGTTGGGGGGAAAACGCAGGGAACCTTTAACCAAAAGACTCGGAAGGGGTTGCGGAATTTCACCCCTCCGAGAAAAAAGGGGAAGGACCCTGGAATCCCAAACAAAAAGTGTTGGGGTGGCCCCGACAGGGTCCATCCCAAAAATGGGAAGGGGGTGAAAAGGGACACGGGGGCAAAAGGGACCATAGGCTTCGGGAAAAAAGGGGGTAAAACAACCGGGCATAAGAAAGAAAAGGCACCTTTTTAAAAAAGGGGAAAGAAGCGACGGAAAGACGCAAACAAAGAAAATTTTCCCGCCCGATGTGGTGATTGTAAAAGCTAAGGAGGGAAAATTTCCTATGCTGACATCTAAACCCCTGAAGAGTACCCTAAACACGGGGACCTCAAGGAAAAACGTTAGAAAATTTCAAGATCTCGGGAATCCCTGCGGTTTTAAAACCCCCAAAGCTAAAAAAGGGAAACCCGAGTATTCGTCGGGTGATCCAGAGAAAACTGGTGAACTCAGTTTGAGGTCACTAGCGGAAAAACATGAAGCCCTTTTAAAAAAAAGGGGCCCTGACGAATTCAGGGCAGAGACAGATATGTGATGCAAACCGTAAACAAGTGGGGGGACGGAGTCAAACCCGATGCTAAAAAAACCCTTCGCCCGGCGAAATGGGGAACGCAAAACCCGCCAAACTTGTCCTTACTTGCAAACCCAAACGAAACTCTTTAAAAAAGGGCAAAACTGAAGTAGGATGGGTTGTTTGCAGGTAAGAGAGAGGTCTCCCCCCGGGAAAATGTTTAAAAGAGCCTAATTTTGGGTCATTTGGGCCCAAAGGAGGGAAAAGGGCCCGGACCCGGTCAAAAACATGCCCCAAAGGTGCGGGGGAAACCCAAAAACCACTTTCCCAAAGGGAAGGGTGTGAATGCCGAGATGAATTCCCTCCCTGTGCAGTGAGTTTTTGGCCCAGGAATCATCAAACGGGAATGGGTGCGTGCCCGTTTAAAGGGGAAGCTGGGCTTTCCCTTAGCCCCAAGAGAAGCATGAGGTTCCTTCTTTAAAACCCTAAAAATTGTGAACAGCACAAAACCTCTTCTGCATCTGCAAGTGAATTGGCATTGATTTGGCGACCCTCTGTAAACAGTTCCCCGGGAACTTAAAAAATTTGTCGCCCCTGGATCCCGGCCCGGGTATTTGGAAAACCCCGTATCTGGATGCGCGGGGGTTTTTTTCCATCAAAGAAAGACAAACAAAAAAAAAAAAGATGGATTGCCCTGGGAAAAGGGGGAGGATTACGTTTGAAAGGTTCAAACCTCCCCCTTTAGCATCTCCCGGGAAGGATTCCACACATCTGGGAATAAACCGCTGACGAACTACGAGGCAAAAGGGCCTGTTTTATAGTGGTGTTTTTAAAATTCCCGGGTTTTCAGCCGGGGAAATAAATGCCCACCAGACTGGCAAAGGCCTTCTGGATCCCTCTTTTGAGGGAATAGGGTGTACTGAATATGGGTATCACCCCTTTCCTTTCGAGGGGAACGGCAACACCCCATCATTGTTTTTGATTTTGTGACGAAAAACCGGGCCTTCCCGCAGGGGTACAGGGAAAGTCAGTGATCACCTTACACAGATTTGACCACCGGGCATCTATTCAAATGAAAAAACCAAAAAACCCCCAAAAAGGGACCATAAACCCCGGGTAGGGAGGGGACAAGGGCGGGAAAAGGGCGCTCCTTTGATCGAGGAACCTTCATCGTTTTGATGGAGGCCCGGGGACTTTTAGCCGGGGTTAAAACGCTTGTTCATTTTGTGCGCTTTTAAATGACGCTTGTCCCCCGGGAAGCTTGCGCCCTGCTATACGGGGCGTTCCTGTAATCAACGACAAAAAACCAAAAGCGTTCTGGGTAACGAGGAGATAGCAAAACCCCTTAAGAAGATTCTCCGAGTGGAAAAAACCCCCCAGGTGCGGGGGTTCTTTTGCCCTTCTCTGCCTAAAACCCTTTTTTGGGCCGAACCCAAAACCCTTTGGGCAAAGCCATAAAAGGAAAGAAAAAGGGACGGGCGGGAAAGGGAGATTGTAAGGGGGTTTTAAAAAAGGACCCCGGGGAAGCCCCTAAAAGGGGGTTTGGGGGAAAAAATTTAAAAAAAGGATTCGGCTTCCCCTACTTTCCGGATTCTTGGATAAGATATAAAACACCCTTTCCCACGAAAATCAGATAATGAATTTGCTCATTAAAAACCGTTTCAATACCGGGAAAGAAGTGCCCCCAATCACTTTGAAAAAATACTAAAAGGGAATCGAAAAATAGGAGCCAAAAAGGGCCCCCCCCCCCAAATTTTAAATTTCCGAATGTAGCTCTGAAAACCGAAATTCAAAAAGAGACCAGACTTTTTTATCCGAGTCTACAACGTGCCCTGAAGGGGGGCCTTTTCCCCGACTGCGGGAAAAAATAAACACCCTTGTTTTTCCTTTCCAAAAGGGGGCCAAAACCCCCAAAAACAAACCAATCATAATATCGCCCAAAATCTGCCCCCGGGAAACTATGGCAAATTGCGGGAAAGAATCATTGTTTGCAGAAAAAGGGGTAAAAAAGTGGGGGGCCCAAAGGGGCCTCTCTAAAAACCAACTTTTTCCGTAAAGGCGGGTGTACTTTTGAGCAAAAAATAAATTTTGAAAACCTTTGGGAAAGGGACGCAATAGCAGGCAGAAGCTGGAAAAAAAGGGGGGGGGAAAAAAATATTGCCCCCAAATCGTGCCCTCGATGTAAAAAAAAGCTTAAAACCTGTAAATGAGCTGAAATTCATGGAAGGGGCTTGGGAAGAGGGAGGTACCTCCCTATTTTTCGGGGGATGATCGCTAGCAAAACTTCTCAGATAGAGTCCTAAACCTACGACTCCGAGACGGGTAAAGGGAATGTCCCGGGGAAACCCG
>JBCFYV010003441.1:32500-37500 GCA_039000515.1 Timema cristinae
GGGTTTTTTTTTTTTCCCGGGGGGGGAAAAAAAAATTTTTCCCCCTTTTAAAAAAAAATTTTTTTTTTTTTTTTTTAAAAACCCCCCAAAAAAAAAAAAAAGGGGGGTTTTCCAAGGAAAAGGTTTAAATTTAAAAAAAAAATTTTAACCCCCCAAAAACCCCTTTAAAAAAAAAAAAAAAAAAACCTTTTTTTTAAAAAAAAAAAAACCCTTTTTTTTAACCCAAAGGGCCCCAAAAAGGGGGGGCCCCCTTTTTTTTTTTGGGGAAAAAAAAAAAATTTGGGGTTTTATCCCCTTTTCCAAAAACCCGGGGGGGTTTTTTCCCTTGGTTTTTTCCCAAATTTTTTTTTTTGGGGGGGGGTTTTTCCCAAAAAAAGGGAAAAAAAAAAGGGGGGGGGTTTTTTTTTTAAAAAAACCCCCTTTTTGGGTTTCCTTTTTTGGGGGTTTTTTTGGGGGGAAAAAAAAAAAATTTTTTTTTTAAACCCCAAAAAATTTTTAAAATTTTCCCCTTGGGGTTTTTTTTAAGGAAAATTTACAAAACCCGGGGAAAAAGGAAAAATTTTTTTAAAAAGGTGCCCGGGGTTTTTTTAAAAACCCCTTTTGGGGGAAAAAAAAAAAAAACCTTTAAAAAAAAAAGGGGGGCCCCCCCCCCCCCCCCCTTAAAAACCCTTTTTTTAAACCCCCCCCCAAAAAAAAAGGAAAAAACCCCCCCCCTTTTCAATTCCCCCCCCCCTTTTTAATTTTTTTTCCCCCCTTTTTTTTTTTTTTTAAAATCCCCTTTTTTAAAAAAAAAAAGGGCCCCCCCCCCCAAAAAAAATTCCCCCCCCCCCCCCCCCTTTTTTTTTTGGGGGGAAAAAAAAAAACAAAATTTTAAAAAAAAACCCCAAAACTTAAATTTTAAAAAAAAAAACCCCCCCTTTTTAAAACCCTTTCCCCAAAAAATTTTTTTTTTTAAAAAAAAAAATTTTTTTCCCCCCCCACCCCATTTTTCAAAAACCCCCAAACCCTTTTTTTAGGCCCCCCCTAAAAAAAAACCCCCCTTTTTTTTTTTAAAAAAACCCCCCAATTTTTTTTAAAAAAAAAATGGGAAAAACCCAAAAAACCCCCCAAAAAAAGGCCCCCCCCCCCTTTTTTTTTTTTCCCCCCCCCAAAACCCCCCCCAAAAAACCCCCCTTTTTTTTTAAAAACCCCAAAAACCCTTTCACCAAACCTTTAAAAAAAAAAAAAACCCCCCCCTAAAACAACCCCCCCCCCCTTTTTCCCCCTTTCCCCTCCCAAAAAATTGGGGCCCCCCCCCCTTTTTAAAAAAACAACCAAAAAAAAAACCCCCAAAATTCCAAAGGAAACCCCCCCCCAAAGGGAAAAAAACCCCCCCTTTAAAACCCCCCCAAAAAAACCCCCCAAAAACCAAAACCCCCCCATTTTTAAAAAAAAAAACCCCCGGGGGAAAAAAAAAAAACCGGTTTTTTTTCCCCCCCTTTTTTTTCCCCCCAAAAAGGATTTAAAAAAACCCCCCCCCAAACCCCCAAAAAACCGGGGGGCCCCCCCCCAAAACCCCCCCCTTTGGGGAAAATTTTAAAAAAATTTTTTTTGGAAAACCCAAAAAAAATTTTTTTTTTTAAAAAAAAAAAAATTTTAAAAAAAAAAACCCCCTTTTTTAAAAAAGGGGGGTTTTTTAAAAAAATTTTTCCCAAAAAAAAAAAAAATTTTTTTTTTTTTTTTTAATTTTTTTTTTTAAAAAAAAAAAAAAAAAAAATTTTTTTTGGAAATTTTTTTTAAAAATTTTTTTTTAAAAAAAAATTTTTTTCCCCCCCCCCCCCCCCCAAAAAAAAAAAAATTTTAAAAAAATTTTTTTTAAAAATTTTTTTTAAAAAAAAAAATTTTTAAATTTAAATTAAAAATTTAAAAATTTTTTTTAAAAAAAAAAAAATTTAAAAAAAAAATTTTTTAAAAAAATTTTTTTAAAAACTTTTTTTAAAGGGGTTTTTTTTCCAAAAAAATTTTTTTGGGACCCTTTTTAAAAAAAATTTTTTTCCCCAAAAATTAAAAAAACCCCCCAAAAAAAAATTTTTTTTTTTTTTTTTTTGGAAAAATTTAAAAAATTTTTTTTTAAAAAATTTTTTTTAAAATTTAAAAAAAAAACCCCCTTTTTTTTTCTTAAAAAAAATTTAAATTTAAAAAAATTATTAAACCCCCCTTTTTTTGGTTTTTTTTAAAATTTTTTTTAAAAAAAAAAATGTTTTTATTAAAATAATTTTAAAAAAAAAAACTTAAAATTTAAAAAAATTTTCCCCCCCCCCCCCAAAAAACCCCCCCAAAAAAAAAACCCTTTTCCCCCCCCCAACAAACCCCCCCCCCCCCCCCCCCCCCCCCCCCCCCACCCCCCCAAAACCCCCCCCCCCCCCCCCCTAAACCCCCCCTTTTTAAAAAAACCCTAAAAAAATCCCCAACCCCCCAAAAAAAAAAAAAAAAAACCCCCCCCCCAAAAAAAATTTTTTAAAAACTAAAATTTTTTTCCCCTTTTTTTTTTAACCCCCAAAAATTTTTTAAAAAAAAAACCCCCCCCCCCAAAAAAAAAAACCCCCAAAAAAAAAAAAAAATTAAAAAACCCCCCAAAAAAAAGGAAACCCTTAAAACCCCCCTTTTTAAAAAAAAACCCCTAAAATTTTTTTTAAAAAAACACCCTTTTTAAAAAAACCCCCCCCCCCCCAAAAAAAAATTTTTACAACCCCTTTTTTAAAAAATTTTTAAAAACCCCAAAAAAATTTAACCCAAAAAAAAAAAAAAAACCAATTTAAAAAAAACAATTTTTTAAACCCCCTCCCAAAAAAATAAAAAACCCCCCAAAAAAAAGGGGTTTTTTTTAAAAAACCCCCCCCCCAAAAAATTTTTTTAAAAACCCCAAAAAAAAAATTTTTTTCCCCAAAAAAAAAAAAAAAAAAAATTTTAAAAAAACAAAACAAAATTTTAAAATTTTTTTCCAAAAAAAAAAAAAATTTTAAAAAAACCCTTTTTAAAATTTTTTAAAAAAATAATTTTTTTTTTTAAAAAAAACCCCCCCAAAAAAAAAAAAAAAAAAATTTTTTAAAAAAAAAAAAAATACCTTTTTAAAAAAAAAAATTTTTTTTTACAACCAAAAAAAGGGGGGAAAAAAAAAAAATTTTTTAAAAAAAAAAAACCCCAAAAAAATTAAATTTAAAAAATTTTTAAAAAAAAAAACCCCCAAAATTTCATTTAAAAAATTTTTTAAAAAAAAATTTTAAAAAAAACCCCCAAAAAAATTTTTTTTTTAAAAAAAAATTTTTAAAAAAAAAATTTTAAAAAAAAAAAAATTTTTTTTTTTAAAAAAAGGAAAAAACAAAAAAAACCCAAAATAGGAAAATTTTTAAAAAAAAAAAAAAAAAAGGGGTTCCCCTTTTTTTTTTTTTTTTTAAAAAAAATAAAGGGGAAAACCCCCCCAAAAAAAAAAAAAAAAAAATTTTTAAAAAAATTTAAAAAAAATTTTTTTAAAAAAAAAAAAAAAACCCCCCAAAAAAAAAAGGAAAAAATTTAAAAAAACCCAAAATTTTAAAAACCCCCCAAAAAAAAAAACCCAAAAACCAAAACCCCCCCCCCCAAAAAAAAAAAAACCCAAAAAACAAAATTTAGGCCCCCCTTTTAAAAAAAAAAAAAAATCCAAAAAAATTTTTTCCTTTTAAAATTTTTTAAAAAATATTATTAAAATTTTTAAAAAATTTTAAAAAAAAAATTTTTAAAAAAGAAAAAAAATTTAAAAAATTTTTTAAAAAAGGAAAAAAAAAGAAAAACAATTTAAACCCAAAAAAAAATTTTTAAAAAATTTTTTTTAAAAAAAAAACCAAAATTTTTTTTATTAACCAAAAACCAATTTAAAAAAATTTTTTGGTTTTTATTAAAAAATTTTTAAAAAAATATTAAACCCCCCCAAAAATTTTTTTTCCTTTTGAAAAAGGGGGGTTTTTTTTTTTTAGGGAAAAAAGGGGGGAAAAATTTTCCCAAAAAAAAAAAAGTTATTTTTCCCCCGGGCCCCTTTTAAAAAAAAAAATTTTTTTTCCCCCCAAAAAAAAAACCCAAAAAAAAAAAAAAGGGGTTTGGGGGTTTTAAAATTAAAAATTTTTTAAAAAATAAAAATTAAAAAAAAATTTTTTAAAAAAAAACCAAATTTTTTAAAAAATTTTTTTCCCAAAAAAATTTTTTTAAAAAAAAAAACAAATTTTTTTAAAATTAAAAAAAAAATAAACCCGGAAAAAAAACCCCCCCCAAAAAAATTTTAAAAAAAAATTTTAAACAAAAACCCCCCCCTTTTAAAAAAAAATCCTTTTTTAACCCAAAAAAAAAAAAAAAAAAAATTTTTGGGTTTTTTTCCCCCCCCAAATTTAAATTTTTTTTACCCAAATTCCCCAAGGGGAAAAATTTTTTAAAAAAAAAATTTTCCCAAAAAACCCCTTTTTTCCAAAAAAAAACCCCCCCTTTTTAAAAAATTAAAAATTTTAAAAAAAACCCCTTTTTTCCCGTAACCAAAAATTTTCCCCAAAAAAAAAAAAATTTAAAAATTTTTTAAAAAAATAAAAAATTTTAAAAAAATTTTTTAAAAAAAAAAAAAAAAGAAATCCCCTTTTTAAAAAAGGGGGGGAAAAAACCCAAAAAAAAACCCCCCCCTTTAAAAAAAAAAAAAAAACCCCCCCCCCCCAAAAAAAAAAATTTTTTTCCCCCAAAAAAAAAAAAAAAAAAATTTTTAAAAAAAAAAAAATAAACAAAACCCAAAGGAAAATTAAATTTTAAAAAAATTTTTTTCCCCCCCCCCAAAAAATTTAAAAAGGAAAAAAACCCCAAAAAAAATTTTTTAAAAATTTAAAAAAAAAAAATTTTTTTAAAAATTTTTGGGAAAAACCCCCCAAAAAAAAAAAATAGGAAAAAAACCCTTTTTTTTTATTTTAAAAATTTAAAGGGAAAAACCCCCCCCCCTTTTTAAAAAAAAAAAA
>JBCFYV010003441.1:42500-45000 GCA_039000515.1 Timema cristinae
AATTTTTTAAAAAAAAAAATTTTTTTAAATTTTTTCCAAATTTTTTTTTTTTCCCCAAAAAGGGAAAAAACCCCCTTTTTAAAAATTTTTAAAAAGGTTTGGGTTTTTCCCCAAGAAAAAAAATTTTTTTTTTAATTAAAAATTTTTTTAAAAATTTTTAAAAATTTTTAAAAAAAAAAAAAATTTTTTTTTTTTAAAAAACGGGTTTTTTAAAAAAAAAAGTTTAAAAAAAAAAAAAATTTAAAAAAAAAAAAAAAAAATTTTTTTTTTTTTATTTAAAAAATTTTTTTTTGGAAAAAATTTTAAAAATTTTTTAATTTTAAAAAAAAAGGGGGTTTTCCCCCTTTTTTAAATTTTATAAAAATAAATTTTTTTTTTGGTTTAAAAAAAAAAATTTTTTAAAAAAAAATTTTTTTTTTTTAAAAAAAAATTTTTAAAAAATTTTTAAAAAGTTCCTTTTTTTTTAAAAACCCAAATTTTCCCCCCAAAAAAAAAAACCCCCCCAAAAAAAAAAAGGAAAAATTTTTAAAAATTTTTTTTTTTTTGGGGAAAAAATTTTTTTTCCTTAAAAAAACCCCCCCCTTTTTTTTTTAAAATTTTTTTTAAAACCCCCTTTTTTAAAAATTTTAAATTTTAAAAAATTTTTTTTTTAAAAAAATTAAAAACCCCCAAAAAAAATTTTTTCCCAAAAACCCCCAAAAAAAAAAATTTTTTTTTTTTTAAAAAAAATTTTTTTTTTTTTTAAAAAAAAACCCCTTTTTAAAAAAATTTTTTTTTTTTCCCCGGTTAAAAATTTTTTTTTTAAAAAAAAAATTAAAGGAAAAAAAAAAATTTTTTTTTTAGAAAAAAAAAAAAAAACCTTTTTAAATTTTGGGAAAAAAATTTTTTTTTCCCCCAAAAAGGGGGGGTTTTTAAAAATTTTCCCAAACCCTTTTTAAATTTTTCCCCCCCCTTTTTTTAAATTTAAAAATTTAATTAAAAATAAGGGGAAAATTTTTCCCTTTTTAAAAAAAAAAATTTTAAAATTTTTTTTTGTTTTTTTTTTAAAAAAAAAAAAATTTAAAATTTTAAATTTTTTTTAAAAAAAAAATTTTTTTAAAAAAAAAAAAAAAAAATTTTTTTTTTTTTTTTTTTTTTTAAAAAAAAAAAAAATTTTTTTTTTTTTTTTAAAAAAAAAAAAAAAAAAAAATTTTTAAAAAACAAAAAAAAATTGAAAAATTTTTTTTTTTTTTTTTTTTTAAAAAGGGAAAAAAACCCGGTTTTTCCCCCTTTTTTTTAAAAAAAATTTATTTAAATTAATTAAAAAAAATTTTAAAAACAAAAAAAAAAAAAATTTTCCCCAAACCCCCCGGGAAATTAAAATTTTTTCCTTTTAAAAAAAAAAAAATCCCAAAATTTTTGAAATTTTTTTTAAAAAAGGGGGGAAAAAAATTTTTCCGTCCCTTTTTAAAACCCAAAAAATTTTTTTTTTTTAAAAAAAAACCCTTTTTTTTAAAAATTTTTTAAATTTTTCCCGAAGAAAATTTTTTTTTTTGGGGCCTTTTTTTAAAAAACCCAAAATTTTTTGGGCCCCTTTTTTAAAACCCCTTTTTAAAAAAAAAAATTTAAAGGGTTTTTTTTTGGGAAAAATTTTTTTTTTTTTTTTTTTTTTGGCCCCCCCAAAAAAAACCCAAAAAAATTTTTTTTTTCCCTTTTTTTTTTAAAAAAAAAGGAAAAATTTTTAAAAAAAAAATTTTTTTTTTTTTTTTTTAATTTTAAATTTTTTTAAAAAATTTTTTTTTTAATTTTAAAAAAAAAAAATTTTTTTTTTTTTTGGGGGAAAAAAAGGGGGGGTTTTTTTAAATTTTTTTTTTAATTTGGGTTTTAAAATTTCCTTTAAAAAAAAAATTTTTTTTTTCCCCCCTTTTTGGCTTTAAAACCCTTTTTTAAAAAAAAAAAAAAAAAAATTTTTTTTAAAATTTTTTTGGGGGTTTTAAAAAAAAAAAGGTTTAATTTTTAAAAAAACCCCAAAAAAAAAAAAATTTTTTAAAAAAAAAAAAATTTTTTTCTTTAAAAAAAAGGGTTTTTTTTTAAAAGTTTAAAATATTTTTTCCTTTTTTTAAAAAAAAAATTGGGAAAAATTTTTTTTTTTTTTTTTTAAAAAAAAAAGGGTTTTTTTTTTAAAAATTTTTTTAAAATTTGAAAAAAATTTTTTTTTTTTTTAAAAATTTTTTTTTGGGGTTTTTTTTTTTTAAAAAAGGAATTTAAAAAAATTAAAAAAATTTTAAAAAAATTTTTTTTTTCCCCCCCTTTTTTTCCCCCCGGAAAAGAAAAAAAAAAATTTTTTTAAATTTTTTTCCCCTTTTAAATTTTTTTAAAAAAAAAAAATTTTTTAAAACCCCCCCCCAAAAACCCTTTTTAAAAAAAAAAAAAAAATTTTTTTTTTAAATTTTTTTTCCCCTTTTTTTCCCCTTTTTAAACCCCCAAAACCCTTTTGGGGGGAAAAATTTTTTTTAAAATT